>UYYA01004103.1:0-168949 GCA_900624975.1 Angiostrongylus costaricensis | reverse complement strand
ATATATATATATATATATATATATATATATATATATATATATATATGGTTATATAGACATTAACATTAACAATGCGCTGCATTCGAGCCTTTTCCAGAAATCAAAAAACTTTCATCCACTGTCATCTTCAAAATTCAAGTAGTGAAAGAAAAACGAAAGAAGGTGATGTAGCGGGAAATATCCTTGGTTATTGTCGTCGCCTTTGCGTGACTACACGTGCTGAAGATGGTTCCATGCATTTAATATGCGACCACCATTGCTTATTTTACCCATCCCAACCATTCAATTGACTGCTCCAAGCAAACCTCTTCATCTTCCCTATAGAATCAGCTTCAGCGAACCTTTCTATGGAGATCCAAAATACTTTCCAAATTCAATGGGATAAGACACCATATCAGTCCTTCACCGATTACTTTTTTGCCAAAATTTCCACTCATGGCAGTAACCTGGCTATCGTGGGTTTGGCTTATCTAAACGTCCAACTTTTTCTTTATTTAAGCGTACGAAGCAAGTAGTGTGCTGTCCAGGTTGACGTTGATACGGGTAACCAGTGGCGCTACTCAGAGATTCGTGGTTGGTGCGATACGTGCAGTATGCGACTTAAGGAGCTTCAGGAATGAGTGCAATGTTCTAAGTCCCATTCTTTGCCTAGCTTATTTCGGCGGTCACTTCATAGTAATAAAAATCAGCTGCCGTATCTGGCTCAGAGAAATCATGTAAATGGGCAAAGTATGGGTGTTGTGATTATCATGTAATGTCTGGCGAGTTAAACATCGCTTTCAGGTAACCTCAAACAGTCGAGTAGCAGTGATCACAAGCACCAGCGGTTAGATTACGTTTGTTACCAATAGTGAAATGGTTCCGGAATTTCAAAATTTGTAGGGCAAGCCGTTTTTGTGCATCTGGCATGTGCTCTAATCGGTTGTCCGGCTGTAGCGGTGAATGGGTGGAGCACAGTGGGTTCGTGTTAAGGTTTCTGGTTCTATCTTTATGGTACTCATGGAAGTTTTCTCAAGGTTTTCTAGGTAAAATTTTGTTCACCTGTTCAATAGCTACAACGGGAATTTTTTCAGACGAAATGTGGCATATTATTGACTTAAGTGAATCGACACATTTGATTGTTGAAGCTCAGTTTATGACAAAAGTGAGATAAACAGGTTTTACTTGCGAATCTATGGCAACTTTTGCGATTATTGATTTTAGGCCGATGAAGTACGACGAAAGGCTGCGATGAGAGGAGGCGGTCGAATTAAACAAGTTCGAAATATAGACGATGTTCTAAGTAATGACAGAATTTGTAATGAAATTAAGAGAAGGTAGTTTTTGTCAGTTTGCTGAGAATAGTGTAAGCAACACGATTGTTAAACAAAACTGGACAGTACGCCTCAGCACAATGAAAGCAGTAAAAACTAGTAAGATTCCAAACAACCTATACTCCGCACAATTTTCAGGAATCCTCTTTCCAAAGAGCAGTCGTCGATGAAAATTATGTGAGTTATCGGTTACTAGAAAGTGTTTGTTATCTCGTTATCGGTAAATGCTTCTATCTCGAAATTCTATCGACGACAACACATTCGGATGTTTGATTTTCTATCAGTCAAATAAATAGATAGCACATAATTGCTTCATTAAGGGCATACATTTTATATGTTGTAAATGCGGATTCGACAGATTATAACACTCGTTTAATTGTTCCTTTTTAGAGCAGATAACAAGGCACTATTTCAATATGAGTAGTAGAGTGGTTGTCAAAGACCGAGAACTACAGCTTTTGTCTCAAACATGGAAGTAAAGACAAGACTTGGTTCCATCTCACATCCCATGATTTGTGCGCAGTATTTCTGAAAACAGCGCAAAATTGGGGAAAATTACTTCTTGGTGTTCCTCTAGACGCCGTGGAGTAGCTTTCACTGTGAATTCGTTTCCTAGTTCTTGTTCAGTTTTAGTACAGGACCCTTGACTGACTGTTAAAGTTTAGAATGCCATATTAGAACGTCACCGAGTGGTTAACAGTGGCGTTTTTAGTAATCCATCAGCCGATGAATGTCGATCAGGAACTTTATCTCCAACAACAGGCACGTCTGTAAGTAGAATTGTGGGTTTTTTCTTCTTCATAAATAGTTCCTTAATCTTAACCTTTTCTTTGTTTACTGCCTCCTATAATTTTAACCGCAGAGTACCATGTGAAATACAACTGAGATGATGCTGAAATATTTGTAAAACTCCGGACGAAAAACGAAGGAACCGCATGGTGTGGTGGTGAACGCGTTACTCCCCGGAAAGGACAATAATGCGTTCGTTCCCCACCGCAGACAGCTGTGATCCGGAGTTTTACAAATATCTCAGCATCGTCTTAGATCCTTAAGGTCCAAATAAAAACTTATTCACAGGAGTTTTTTCAGTAGATCTGTACATGTGTCTAATTTAGGTGGAAGATAATGGGATGGAAGAATTGTGCGAAATTTCGTCGGATGTTCCCACAGTCCTTAATCCGAACGTCGGTCATAATCCGTTGCTGATTTTCTTCACAAGCGGAACCACTGGTCTTCCAAAAGTAGTATTTATCATTCCTATGACAAAAAAATAGCGGAAATGTATTTATGAAGCATTTTTAAGTTGCCAGTTTCACACGAGTGTATGGATGAGTAATCCTTCATTCTACTACTAGGAAAATGCATCAAAATAGAAAATCCGTTTTGTCTGGGTGAATGATGAATTAAGTAATTTAACAACCGTAGGAGAAATGCGAGATTTAGGCAGCTGAATTCGCTCACCGATCGCTGATGATCAACATCCAGCAGATGAGTCTCCCGTTGTACGGACCAGTCCAGCCACGAGAGAGATTTCTTCTTCCATTGTCAATTTCTCATATCTTCGGTGCTATTTCCGCTTACTACGCTCTAGTTAATGGTGCGATTGTCTATATGATGTCCAAAGCGTTACCGAAGGCTCTTGTTGAGAATTTAAGCAATTTAAATGCAAGTTATTTTGAAAGTATTTTTTGACTTGACGGTTGTAAATGATTTCACGATTTCAGATACACGTATCTCACATCACTCCAGCAATGATGATGTGGTTAGCAATGGATGACACCTTAGAAAGTTTAGAACTTAACAACCTTCGCTCGATTCTTATAGGCGGAGCCCCAATCGATTCGAATCAAGCCAATTACGTAAAGCGAAAAATGAACCTGAAAGATTTAAGGCAGAGTACGCCTCTAAATAAATCATAGCTTTGTGTTATTCAACTTCCCCATAGTACTTTTTTTTAGCCATTGTTATGTTTCAGCCAGGCACCACTCATTAGTTCCTAGCTTTCAAACATATACTCGTCACCTCTACACTATTCCGTAAAAACTATTTGATCTGTCGAAAAATTTGAAGACTGAAAAAAGTCCCACAGTTAAAGAAATCCGAGTGATGTCCCTCCTAATACAGCTTATCTATTTGTCATTTCTGCAACTAGAAGTTGAAGTAGCTTTAATGAAATCATTATGCAACGATAAGATTCTATTCCAAATTGTACGCAGGGCACTCAATTTGCGAGCAAATGACTTTTGAATGGTACACCGAAATCTTTCAGGAGCAAGAACGTTCCAATGGCACAGCAGAATTTCTCATGCTGGAGACGTATAGATATAAACTCACATGTGATAGAATGAAAGATGTCTAGCAAGATTTATTTGCAAACGAGCATGTTTTTTGCGATCAAGATGCAGCAATGTGTTTCTTCTTCGTCCCCTGTCACCATTGTATTCTTTTCTTTTCTTTACACTGCCTATTTTTTAGCATAATTTGTCTGAAGAGAACGAGACTATTTCTAAGCAAACTCTGTTCTATTTAGGCGAGCCCATATTCTTTACTCTCATTAATATTATTTCATGACCCAACACCTCATGTATGACACTGTGTAGATCCCAGCACTTCTTGATTTCGATTGGTCCCATGGCACCCACCATACACGAAGGTCTCGAACTTTTCACGTCCTGAAGTCTTGGGATAGTCCGGCTAGAGTATTTCCACACTGATTAGAGGGAACTGGCCTTTCCCAGCTAAGCTTTGTACTAATTTCCCGACCCTAGTGAGAGGAGAAGGCTAGGTGGGCCCATAGAGGGATCGAGAAGGCACCTGGTTAGTTTGGGCTGACAGAGTATCAAGCGAGTCCACTACGACTGCATCACCCGCTCTCTATCCTTTTACGATTTTACACAAAATGTCCGAGGAAAATTCAAATGAGTGGACAAAAAGGAATTTGTTTTGTAAACGTCTCCTGCTAGACTTGTCATAAGCTTGAATAAGAACAGTTATCCATTTAGCTTATGGAATGACAGAACTTGGAGGATTGTGTACACTCCCTCATTATGAATGCGACAAAATTGAAAGCGTCGGAACCCCACTTCCAGGAATGCTATTTAAGGTAAATAACAATATTCAGAATTGATAACTTTAATCTACTCCCCATTACTTTTTTACACGACAGAGTATTATGTGAAATAAAGCCGCAGTGATCCTTAGATATTGGCAAAACATGGGTCTTAGCCAGATCGAACTGCGATTACCATTTCCGGGAGCTCACGTGTTACGCACGGCACCACTGAAACCTTCGTTCTGCCTTTCTCTCAGCCAATCTTCTTACTCTAACGGTGCCATCAACAATCACCTGTTAACGGAAAATCTGTGAGGCACAAATACGATATAGAACTGGCTGGGAGAAAGACATAGCAAGGGCCTGAGTGGTGGTGTGTGTAATACGTGATCCCTCGGAAAGGGTGAAATTGAGAATATTTTTAAACAGATTATTTTCTCCTGTAGTGACTAGAAGTATGAGTTGAGATATATCAATTACAGTTGCACATCTTATCAGGGATATTTCCATAGAATCTTGTCAAAAATAAGCTTTCTGCCTCCTTAGTTTTACCAATATTTGTGAATATCTATCATCAAATGGCGAAAACCAATTATTAACGTGGGTGTTAGTGTTGAAAATGTGTTGGAACTTTCTCGCTCATATTACTGCTCAAGACGTGTTCTTGTGTGAGAAGAATAAAAAATCTTGTTATTTTGTTTCCGTTAAGAAAGGATGAGAAACCACTGTTCCCAATATTTAGCGGACAAAACTAGAAAATATTCAGGAGGTAGTTAACTATTCGAGAACATACATTTTCATTTTTACAGATAGTAAATTGGGATAATAAGCAACTCTGCCCTCCAAGAACTCCTGGCCGTCTACTAGTTCATGGACCGCAGGTGATTCCCTGCTACTATAAGAATCCTAAGGCCACCGCGGAATTATTGGATGCGAATGGCTATGTGAAGACAGGTGCTTCATCATATGCTGCTACTATTGTTCACAATTGCATTTAATAGCTAGGCCGTTCCAGGTGATGTTGCTTTTTATGACGAGACTGGTAATATTTATGTGCTTGATCGGATCAAAGACATAATCAGGCATAAAGGAACTCTGGTGAGAGGAATCAGACGCAAAGTTCTGATATTCTTGAGAACTAAATCTAGTCAATGACGTATTATTGTCAGTACACGAACAAGCTTTGCGAATTACCATCGCGTAAACTACGTTCCTAATAGTTCAGGTGTATCCATCAGAAATAGAATTAATTCTTAGAAGTCACCCAGGAATAGATGACTGTGCTGTTGTAGGGAGGCAAGACCACGTTTCTGGAGAGGTGAAAGAGTTACATTAATTCACTAATTTTTGATAGCAGTAACTAAAAATAGGAATTAAACTTTTTTGTGACCAGCAGGTGCCGGCTGCTTTCGTAGTGAAAAGTCAAAGTCATCCTCTCCTGGCTTCTGCGGAAGTGCGTCAGCACGTTGCAGGTATCTTAGATTTATTCCTAGTGGTTTCTGAAACCAATAAATATGACCTCATTCTACTCCAGGAAAAATTCCCACTTTCAAAGAGCTTAGAGGTGGTGTATTCTTTGTCACCGAGATTCCTCGCAGCATTTGTGGAAAAATTGTACGTAAGCAGATGAGGCAGTTCTGGGATCGCGAAAGGGCGAATTCAAAGGTAATTACTGATTTCTCGCGAGAATTATCCACGCTTTGCGAAGTCATGAATGACTAACAGGTTCTCTGTCTTTGACCTTAATAATTTTTACTTAAAATCGATCGTATCATTTAGGACATAGCTGTAAAGAATGCCAAAACGGGAAAGTTCGTTGGCATGTCAGAAAAAACTCATGCTAAAAAGGCTAATGGCTCAGCTACACCGGAAAAAAAGTACATTGGCAGATCGCCTAGGACCTAAGGTAGATTTCATAATCATTTAACAGCTGTCATCAAAGACGGTGATGCATTTCTTAACAGGTCATATAGGAACCACATATTGAATAACATATAGTAACGCAAGACAAACTGTGCTTATTGGTTGGCTTAAAGGGCTTTCTTTATGGTCAAAACTCATCAAAGGTCATTGATTTTCGTTACCTCAGTTTGCAACACATTTGATTTAAAGTTAGCCAAAGCTGAAGCTTTGCACAAGTAATGCTCGTAAGGAATAAGATGGAAAGTGAAACCAAAAAACACTTAACGATTCAATATTAAATTATTCAGCGGTTCCTTCAACAAAAGTGAAAATGAACTCAGATACCGATAGTAGATTCTCTAGGAAAGGGACTGTTATTTGAATAGTAGCGCACAGCTGCTGAATAGTTGTGATTTACTAAGCAAAGTGAATACTCAAGCTACCCTCACTCCTCCTCCTACAAGCACATCCCACGTGACAATTTCGCAATGGTTCTATTGTCCTCTTGCTAGTGTATGAACGGTTTCTTAGTATTGTTGTTCCTAAGCATTTCTATGTTATTTCTTTGTTTCTATTACTTCCTACTTCTTTTCCTTGACTTTTCTACCTTTAGTACTAGTGAAAACGAGCACACTTTCATTCTATGCCATCAGAGCAATTCTCATAGCTCCGAGACAAGCGAAGGCGCCGGAACGTTAGCCGAATAAAAATTTATGCCAACCTCGTGTTAACTCAATCATGTATAAAACTGTTGATTATTGTTACCGAGGTTTATTGAAAGTCGACTTTTAAGATAATATTCATGCAATTAAACTGCGTAGCTCACTTGAAGGTCCTCAATGAAAATAACTGATCAATGAGTTAAAAATGAAACGAAATAAAAATTCTGCGAATATGAAGAAGAAGACCGACGACAGTGGCGAACCCCTTCGTTCTACCCAACTCACGATATGACAGGGGTCCTTTCGTTCTATATAGCTCGCGATATGATGGAGTTCTGCTTACGGCTATTGTATTCATAGGTTCAATTAAACAATACCTTTGCAATAATACCATATTAGAGATTGATATTTATTACAGCACATTATAAATTATGATCCCGTGTGCTGGAAGGTGAATTACACTGAAGGGATGAATATCGTCCCTTCAGTGTATTAACGCAAACTATCTGGCGGGTGACAATCGCTTTGATATCTTCCTTAGCAGGTAATGGTACATAGATTACGGAATGACACTTGCATAATATATAGACCCTAGGTCGCCAAGGAACGAAGGAATAGGTGTGCTGAAGCCCACAGGACTCGTCAATGGACCATCTAAATATCACTGCACACTGCCTGGCTTCGGGAACCGACAAATATTCTCGGCACATCTTCACTAGTGGGTTGGTTGTTGAAAGCTACTCCCCGCAACTAGTTGTCGAGCCACCTGAAATAATTGGCAGTCAGTTCGCGAGGATTTCGGATTCGATGAATTCTTTGCAGTATTGCTTGTGCGAAATGGAAGTGGACATTGTCATGCAGGACATTCACTGGTAGTAGTGGGAGTCGTAACCATTGGTGCTACCTACGATAAGTCGCCATTGCAGTGGATCGCCAACATTCAGCTGATGTAAATAACGTTTCGGGAATTATATCGATGCATATTCTTTGTTTAGCCTTGTCTACACAGAATGTTGTCAGTAACCGTAGAGTTACTCTTATTCACACATCACAGTGCGAAATGCGATCTAGGAACAAACCGCTTTCGATGCCCAAAATGAACCAAGATATACAAGTCGTAATGGTGTCTTTTAACTTGTCGGTATCCATGTAGCACCAACTTTTCTGTTTTTTTTTTGTTTGTTTCTTCTTTTAAAGTTCCGATGGCTGAAATGCTCCAGAATTTCTTTCAATTATATCTTGTTCTCTTGCACGATATCAAACTTTGTGTTTGAATTCACTGGAAGTTTACAAAAAGTGGTTAACTAGCGAATACGCTCAGAAATCGGATAAAGTGAACATATTTGGAATCTCTCCATAGTTCAACATGGTCATTGGCCCAACGGGCTACATCTCTTCTGGTACTTTCAAAATTGTAGTAATTTTTGCAAATTTTTGACTTCAAAGAAAGTGAACGAAACATGATTGTTGGCCCAGAAATATGGATTTCTCGTGATTAACAGTGGAAAGAATCTACATTAATAGGACTTTACAACTGTTGTTGACCAATACAGATCATTACTATTTCTTTACCCACTGATGTGAATGTCATAAGCTCACAAAGACACTGAAAAATTGATTTTATCAACAGACGAATATCCTCTTCAGCCCAAATACACAATTGAGTGTTGGGAAACAAATTCCAAAGAACAAGCATACCTTCTATTTATTGGTTCACTTATACGTACAGTAACACGGAGGTGAAAAAAGCTTGAACCGAAAACAGAAAAGCTCGATGCTAACAAAAATCTGAACCATCATCTGATTAGTAATCATCGTTCCGAAACAGTCATAGAAATCTGCATTCATAATTATGTACACTTCTCACGGTGACGTACTTACAAAAAGCTGTGTATGTACAAGTAAAATACTGTTCCAGTGCAAAGTTTACTACCACACCTCAAACCAGTTTGCTCTAACGAAAACGAAGAAATTATTTACATAAATTTTCAGGAGCTTATATAAAACTACAATGTACAGAACTATCTGAATAAGCGAATCGAAAATATTGGCAGTGTACTAAGCAAAAGGGAATGAATAGACTACAAAACCACTGAGATGAGACCAAAATGTCCCGGATGCGACAGTGTGCTCAGGGACTAGGATGTCAACGACTGAACTAAAGCACAGGTGACGGCACAAAACAGGCTGAATACCAATTACAAGACATGGTGTTTAGAACAAAATGGCGTGCTATGAATAAGTTAAGGACTGATAAATGAGGCCGAAGTGGACAATAAAAAATCCTAAATTTCAACATAACAAAGTATAACTGAAAGAACCACTTTACAGCTCTTTGTTTCCCACATTAAACTCCCTTGTACCGCCTTTGTGCAACGGTCGGCGTCGAGTGGAGACAACCTTGGACTGAAACGAAACGCTGATTCTTCAAATTACTCCGAATACATCAGCCTTTAATATTTCGCAACTAACGACAAAATTTAAATAAACTACATTCTGCTTGAGGGAATGTAAATATAATTCCTGTCACAAAACACCACTACCACTGAAAACAACACGAGAACCACTTTCCTATTTGCACAAATATCTCCCAGGAACGACTTTCTATTAACCTCGGCATTGGAATATGAATGCGTCGTTTTCTTGTTCAGAAAGCGCGAGGTTTTTAAACACAATACGTTTATTTCCATAGAAAAACAATGCAATGCAACACTAGCTGACGTTTCGGCAGTATCACCTTCCTCAGAGCCTGGAAGGGTATACAGATATACAATCTACTAGGCCAGACGCTTCAATAACACTTACAATAAGACGAAAAACTCCATGGTAATTACGTGATCAACAGCTTCTCGAAAAACTCACCGCTCCTTACGTGACTTCCAATGAGGAAGTTTAGAACAGCTGATAACAATCGCATATGGTTAATGACTGCACCATCCAACATCAGAAATTGATGCAACATACGGGGTCAGATCGTGTATGACCTCTGGGCATTCCTCCCTGCTATTCATTATAGGGTTTTTGGCATTTACCCAAAAAGCCTTAGGAAGTTTTCGCGCTGGTGTTTTAGTCTCCTGTGCAAGAATATTGACTTTTACTTCAAAAAACCAGAGGTCGTACGCCACCTGACCCCGTATCAACCATATGCGACTACATTCAGCTGTTCTAAACCTCCTCATTGGAAGTCACGTAAAAAGCGGTGAGTTTTTCGAGAAGTTGTTGATCATGTAATTACCATAGAGTTTTTTCGTCTTTTGGTAAGTGTTATTGAAGCGTTTGACCTAGTAGATTGTATATCAGTATACCCTTCCAGGCTCTGAAGAAGGCGATACTGCCGAAACGTCAGCTAGTGTTGCATTGCATTGTTTTTCTATGGAAGTAACTGTATGCTGTTTAAAAACTTCGCGAATGCTGAACAAAAAAACGATGCACAAATATCGTTTCTAAGTTTACCTTTCTCGCCACATTATAAACAATTCTTAAATAAACGTTTATATATATATATATATATATATATATATATCACCTGTAGTTCCGTTGATCGTCGAGTGACTCGAGCGAGCACCAGTAAATCCTCCATTTTTTCCAGTCGCGTGCAAGAGTAACCCAGTGGGTTCTGCTTGCTCTAGGGACTCGTCGAGCATCATATTTATCTTCAAGGTTCTTTGTGAAGAACTTCGACCATCGGGTCGGTGGTCTTCCTGCAGTACGTTTGACATCCCGAGGAATCCAGTCACTAACGGCTCTTATCCATCGGTTGTCATTCATACGCATTATGTGTCCGGCCCAACTTATCCTCGACTACCTGGTGCACAGAACGGCATCTTTGATTTTTGATCGTTGACGCAGATCGGAGCTTCGGAACCCATCCCTCACTTGCGTGGAACGGGATACACCTAGCATCGTCCTTTCGACTGCGTGTTCGATAACGCTGAGTGACCTTTCATCCTGCTTACGCAGATTAAAGCAGGAAGTATCGTTGAATCGAAAAGGTGGGCACAGAGTCGCGCGCTCTTTGTCTCTTCACTACACTCTCGATGCTGTTGAAAACTCTCCAAGCCGCCTGTTTACTCTTGCTCAACTCTGGGGCTAGGTCATATATCATGTTGATTTCCTGACTTAGATAGACATAACTGGAGCATTCAGAAATATTCGTTCCATTGAGCATGAATGGGGCATCCAAAACCATTCCGTTCCTCATAAAGAACACTTTTGCGAGATTTATCGAAGACCGATCTTTCCACAGCATTTGTCAAAGCGACCAAGCATTCGTTCCTCTTGGCTAACGTTTGGTGTTATAAGGACGATGTTATCAGCAAAGCGAAGATGGTGTAACTGCTGACTATCGATTTTCACTCCCATATTATCCCATTCCAATGTTCGCATGACGTCCTGGAGGATGGAAGTTAACAATTTTGGCGAGATGGTACCGCTTTGACTAACTCCTCTTTTAACATCAATGTTAATATCGTTGTAGAATGGTGGTACCTTGGTTGTGCAGTTTTTGTAGAGCTCACGAGGAATCTTTATGTACCGAGTAGGGACTCCTTGACTAACCTATTCTCCTTAGCTTCCAAGACTGCTTCTATCTCATCTGAATCAAAGGCCTCCCGTAAATCGATGAAAGTGAGACCGAGCGGTCTTTTGTACTCTCGCGATACTTCAATGAGATGGTCCGTGTGGATGTGGTCCGCCGTACTAAATCCTCTTCGAAACCCTGCTTGCTCACATGACTGTCCTTTGTCTAGTGTTCTGTCAATCCTGTTTAGGATGACTCGAGTGAAAAGTTTGTAGACGACAGACAGTAAGCAGATTGGGCGATGGTAGCCGATATCGTGCAGGTCACACTTCTTGAACAATAACACGGTCTTCCTGGTCTTCCACTGAGTAGAGACCTTGCATTCAGACAGGTAACGCGTGAAGAGCCAACCCAATGTATTTACGAGGACTGGCGGAAGCTTCTTCACGTGTTCAGATCTTATCCTGTTCGGACCTGGTGCTGTTCAATTTCTCACCGGCGAAATAGCATGTCGGATTTCGGAAGGGAGAACCAGTGGTACAACATATCTAACCTCCTTTATTTCATATGACAGAAGGTAGACGTGGCTATTGTAGAGATCCGAGTAGTATTCGTGAATGACTTTCTCCGTTGCCTTTCTGGACGCTGTAACTGTTTCTTCTGGGTGCCAGAGTGCAATCATTTTGGTCTAGCAATTGGTGAGGCTTCGGTGAGCTTTGCGAATGCTTTTCCCAGCCTCTGCAGCTTCGACTATTACTGCTGCTCTTCTCTCTTTAACATGTTCTTTTATCGCCTGTCTGCATTGTTTTGCATGCTGGGACGTTAGTTCGAGGTTGCCTGCAACACGTGCGATTCCTCGCTGACGTATCAGCTCGAGTGTTTCTGGAGACAGACGTCTTTTGGTGACTTTCAAACTCTGAGCTTTTATAGCGCTAACGTGAAGGCGTTGAATGAGCCGATCGTATTCTTCGTCAATGTTGTCGACAACAGCATCTCCTCTCCAACAGTCGACTAATGAATTGAATAAGTCCCAATTTGCCGTGGTTCTGGGACTTCGGTTTTGGAATTAAGCGGCTTTTTCTCCTTTCTGCGAGAAGTGGAATCATGCACGAAAGAGATGATGGTCTGATCCCGTGAAGAATTTTCGAACAACAGAGACATCGGTTAGGCAAACCATCTATTTACCTTTTATTTATTTCCTATGATGTAGTCTACTTCGTTATGGCACTCTCCGTTGGCAGACTCTCACGTCCGGCGCTGAGGGTGGGGCTTCTGGAATTGCGAAATACCATGGAATGTCTTGGTCGCCATAAACTCAGACAGCCGCCCACCCTGTTCGTTCCATTCTAATCCGTGAGTCCCAATGTGACGTTCTTCTTGGTCGAATCTTTGCATTGAAATCTCCAATTATGACCTTGAAGAATGTGTGGTCTTCTCTGTAGAACTTCTCTAAGTCCATATAGAACGCTTCGACTTCTTCTTCGTCATAGTTTGATGTCGACGCGTAAACGACGAAGATTGTCAAAGCGGAAATGGTATTGTATGATGTATATATATATATACATATATATATATATATCCTCTCAACGGTTTACCGCCTCATAGTGGCTGGGAGGTGTTCCTGCGCGTCGGACTACGATGTACAGCGGGGGATTCATCCCCTGGCAGGCTCGCCCAAGCAGAGGAGTCCTGCGTTTCTATCAGGAAGCCCAACTATGTGTAAACGAATACCAAGATCCACCACCGTCCTGGTATCAAAGTCGCATGGTGGTAAATCTCCCTTTGATCCACAAGGGCTACGACTGCCTGTAGTGGTGAAGACATGGGGCGTACTTCAGCCACGCTAACCTCGGGACTCCAGGGAACCATAACGGCTTAACCAGCAAATCTCGGAAAGGTGGAGAATATGCTGGGGCCCGCGCAACCAGTGAAGAAGGGTCACTCATATGAGATGTTAACTAACATTGTGGTCTCATGTAGTAGCACATTATTCAAGGGTTACGCCGAGGGATGTGTACATGTGGATCAGGCCAACGGTCGATAATTTTCCTCTTGTGTGCACTTCCAACGCTATGAAGCACATTTGCCTTTTGACAGCACACATCACGGAGGACCTCATCCACTTGCACAACGTAACACTTCAGAAATTATTCATGCAACCAAAAGATTCCGTAATTAAACGCCACCCTCAAATTTTCAATGAAACCATAAGTGAAAGGGTAACAAGCAACAATGAAATCCGTTCTCAAGTATAAAAGCACTAACACGTTCGAGTCAAACGTGTCAGCATATTTGAGAAAATTTACAGATGAAATTATTACCATCTTCTCTACAAATCAAAATAAAGACCCAGAAGGCTGGGCATTTAGTAAAACCACCTCGTACTACTCCGTATAATATGAATCACCGTGATCATTTATATAACAAGTCACTGGCGAAATTTACCCTGGGAAATTAATTGAAACATAGGCAAAGAAAACACTTAAGTAGAGTGAAGATTGCAGGGAGGTCTTCCGCCGCAAGTACACACCATTGTAATACCTGTTTTATGAAACATCGATAAGAAACCAGTTCCAGAACAGAAGTGTTTGTTGAAAAGCTACATCCACGCCTAATTTATGTCCCCCTGTCCATGCATGGTACAGTTAAAAAATTAATGAGTACAACCTAAGATTTTAATCAAATCGAGCAAACAGGAAGATATCCGTTTCGCCGGAACTTCTTGTAATATGTTGTAGAATCATTATGAAATGTATTCCGCATTACGAAATCCTCGTACATAGTCATATGACTTTCTCTCTGCTTCTCCAGCAGAAGATTAAGCTCCCAACCTAACAGGCAGTTTCTGTTCTGCCCACAAAGATGATAAGATACAATTTCAGCGAAGTGTGATGAGTGTGAAACCGAAGTGCAATTGTAAAATTACCCTTAGACATCCACGTAAAGTCCTGTCCAAAAAAAATATTCTACTATGAGGACGTTCACCTTCTGAAGGCCACTCAGTAGCACTTGTTCCACATATTTACGAGTTTCATCTCACGAAAAAACAAGAATGCAAGGATGTAAAGTTCTGTTCAAAATAACTAGACTGACAGAGGATGAAGTCCACAACAATGGCAACTGTGATCCACAATGCTTCAAAAACGAATAATTTTTAAAAGAATTTGGTTGGTCGAGATCAGAATAACTGCTTGAATTGAAATTCTTTGATGATTGGCGTTTTCAGTAAAATGATAATCACTTTGCTCTTATCTGAATTAACGCCTGATTCATAGGTAATCAGAGTACCCAAGCTACTTCCGAGCAGATGAAGCTCACTCTTAAAGGACTGCTTATGTATGCGTCCATTTCTTGCTGATTCTCTAATATTGGTGGACAGATAAACGCTGGTACCCTACCTGCAGATTTAGAATGTCGCCATCTTCAATACGATGGCTGTGAAGAGACATTCCGTGGTATCGGAACTCTTCCACCCAACCATCCTTCGTGGTGAGAAACACTCGTAGGCGTGCATATGGTATACCGCATTCCTTCTCCAACGATCTATAGTATCAGACAAATTGGAGTTATACTTTGCATGTGGATGTTTATTTCATTTTGATGTATCACAGATTTAAAGACGTAGCAAGCGTACATTGTGATTGTTCACAAGATATCTACTCACAGTGGATTCCTTGGAAGTTTACTTATTTTCAAGAGAATGTCAACACAAAATCTCGAATGCATTCATGACTGATAATAAACCACTCACTTCATCAGCTGACCAACGCTTCTGTTGAGATTTATTCGAAGTTTGGCGTTATAGTTAGACTCTTCACAAAAGACCTGCACAACGGCTGAAGATTTCGGCGTGAGGTCAACCTTAACTAACTTCTCTACATGTCCATGCTTTTCAATTAGACGTGCATAATGGTATGGCTTGTCATCTCGATCCTAAAGTGTGGTGGAATTACCCAAATTATCCGCTGGAGATATCAATAGAAACTTTAAAGCATAGATAAAACACCATACTTGATAGTAACGAATAAAATATCGTTCAGATTGTTCCCGTTGTTCCAGTGTAATTATAGAACCATTTAGCACCCGAAGATTACGAATTCTTGCCACAACTAAATGGATTCGTTCATCTTCGTTGAACGATTCAAGTAGTGGAATTGCGAGGATCCTCAAATCTACTAAAGAAGGAAGCCGGTCCAAGCCGTCAATGCTTTCCCAATCGGAAATATCCGTCTAAAAACAGGTAGGTCTAAACAAGATTTATATTGTGACACGCAATATTATTGATAATAATAATAATAATAACATGCATAATTCACTTTGACTATGAAAACTACGGTGGTCTTATATTAGCTCTACAGTAATAATGGAGTTACTTATTAAAAATCATGGGTTAATTTGGCATTTTTCTGAAGATCACGAATTTCATAATTCCTTAGTAATTCGACCTTTCCCAGGTTCAACGACTGCAGTGAACTGAGTTTGTCAAGTGACGACTGATGAGCGACAGATTTAATCGGATTTTCACAAAGAAAAGCCGTTTTTAGACTGGGAAATCGATGTATGAAACGAACGATGAGATCCCAGTCGCCAACACGACACCTGCAACATCACAAGTCAGTACGTCTCGTTAGTATAACGTCACAATTACAAGCCAAAAATCTTAGCAAAATGCCAGCGACAACGTTTGACGGCAAGAGCATTTCATGTTGTCGTATTCTTCTTGGATCATTAATTTTTAAAGCATTATTTTATGACTCTTACGAAGACTTTTACCATTCCTCTTGTTTGTATGCCTTTCCTTACACAATTCACTTCGAATGTGAACATAAATAACATATAAAAATTCCTGTAAGGCGAACCTATTCATATGTATTGTCTTCACTGATTCGTTCATAATAGATGTGTCATCAGTGGATAGATCGAGTTGGTTGTCCGAAAGATGCAACTCTTGCAGAAACGGTGTTTGTTTTAGAATTGACGACAATGATTTCAGCATAACATTTGTGCCATTCAAAATCAGTGTATGCAGTAAAGGGGCTGATGGCAAATCGATAGAGATCTGCAACTTCAACGATAAGAAAGTGTCAAAAAATAGCAGTGGTAATATATAACTTAAGATATCATTTGTGGAGTAAGTTGTTATACACCATATGTTATGTTGCATATGGTGCACTGCTACACAGATAGCATATGTCACGTAATCAACCTTGACTTTAGTGTACTACATCATCTCATATTCAGAACTCTACATTTAATACATAGCGCTTGTATTATTGCGATGTATTGCGCCTACTACATGTGTAGGATGGCAAACTAGACGAAGCGCATTGTATCCAGTGCGTCTCTCCTACTCAGTAATATATTTTCCCACATTGAGTTCTCTTACCGCACTCTTTTCTATTCGACCTGAGGTTTTTAAATCAACATTATTTCTGGCATAGACAACGAAAACTTGCTCTCTACAGTTGATAATTTGCAAAAAAATTTTCGGGAGAGTTCGTTTTGCGGGCAGACTTTCACTATCAGCCCTTTCACGACAAAACCCGTTTTCCGACAAATGACGTTAATTTCTCGATCATTGATAGCTAAAACAGTACAGCAAATTCACTTCAATAAATCTATCAATTTTTAACTATTTAACTACGTCGGTGAAAAAGAAGTTATCAATGGTTATCAAAAGACCAGAACGGTTACGCATGTGGCAAGACGCGACGGGAGGTTCTACGCTGGTCTCCTATTGACCATAACAACAATATTATACGAAATTTTTTTAAAAAAAAATTTAGTTGATTTAACTTACAATAAAAATCAAAAAGTGCGTTTTTCATCACCGTTAGCAGAACAGTAAAGAACAGCGACCACCCTTATAGTAACGTTCCTTCACCCAACCCCATATCTTGTTGTAGAGCATCCCCTGATTGCTCTTATCGACCTAGAGCGCACACTTACACAATTGTTCAAACTGGCAGTTTTAGAAAAAAGAAAGGCAGGGAGAGGGCGGGGATCAATTTATAGCAGAAAGTACAACATTATTTCATCGTTATTCCTAATACTAACGTTACTTGCATAAATTAATGGAAAATTACTGCTCTAATTAGCACTATAGGTGATGAGCAATAGTATGAGGGAGTATAAAAACTAAAAGAAAAAGTAAAAGTACCTACTAATTCAATTCTATGAATTAAAATGGAATTCCTCATTCTTTCTTCAATATTTCAATAATTGTGCTTTAAAATAAACATTTTTTAAACATGGATGATGTATGACCCCTTCTTAACCTGGCTGAATCCCTCTGTCATCAGTTGGGACAAAGATTTACTCAGCGGTCGTAGTAGACAGTTACCACTTTTGTCACTCAAATGATCAAGCCTCTGCCAAAACCCGAATAGTATGTGACGAAGCTTGAGTGAAGATAAAAAGATGAGAGCGAACACTGCTCTCCTTTGGCGTTTCTTACTGATGCAACTTCCTTAGTTTTCAGAATCGGTGAAAATTAGGAGAGATGAACAGCAGCTGCACAATTGCATTTCCACCTTTCAGAATAATAACACTTCACTATGGGATGTGGAACTGCTGGGAAGTGTTTTCGTTTAATTTATTAAGCTCTTAGGATTCTCTGGAGATACTCTTTCCTGCAAAAGGATATTTCCAGTACACACCACAAAGACTGTTGACGGTGAAAACATGCCTCCGTTGATGCACTAAACCACTGAAGTTTGACACTCTGAGACATCTTTCCGACATGATAAGACGGTAAATCACTAAGTAGAATTCCTGAGAATGACTCAATGCTCGCGCAGTACGTCAAAGGAATTCAGCAATGTTTGTTTTCTCCACAGAAATAGCTATTAAGTCTTATTGCCACAACTTTTTAGTGCTATTTCAAGCGATGTGTCCAAGAACACCTGTTTTACAATCCACAATTTACCAGGTGTAATCGACCAGAAGCCTGAAGAACTGTGCGTACAGTAACCATCTGATCGTTTATGTTCACCAGTAGCTTCCGCTGGTTGTAGCTTTCGATAACGTGTTATCATAATGGGCTGAGGAAGACGGAAGCGTACTCAACTCTAGACATTATAGTAAGACGTTCTCCTTATCATTCCACCTCTACACCATTATATCGCTGCGATAACGTTGTGCTGCCAATTGCTTTGTCATCTGTTCCATGTGGACGACCCAATTAGGAAGTCGTTTGCTGTCTTTTCTAAGGATGCCAACAAAATAGATCCTTCTCAGTAGAAAACTCGCAACGAAAGTAAAAATTCTGAAACAATTATGGGTATCATAAAGATGTTTTCCCTCGCCCAACAAATGGTCTTATCACAACATAATGAGTCACATCACAACTATGTGAGTGCAGCTGCCTTTACTGCACAAATTCAATAACTTGAGTCCGTATTTGTGCCCCTTATTGTCGATATACTGGCGAAAGACGACTTTTCCCTTTAAACAACAAGACGGGATCCTCGGCATTCATCTGCTTTCAAGGCCTATCTGTTTTGCAGTAGTACCTATAGAAAACTCGATTAACTGTCTAATTGTATGATCAATGCCGAAACGGAGGTTCACAATCATAACATTATCACAGCGAAATAGAACAGAATCTTTTTCATAAGTACGTCAAATTCTCAAGCCCTCTTGTTACCGAAATTATCGGTGGTTATCGGAAATCGATATAGTTCATAAGATGAAGTATTCAATGACTCAATTTGTTTTTCACCTCGCCATCCAACGGATTGTGACTGAGATTCAGGGTACGCAACTGCGGAAGGTGCTTAAACAACGCTTGCACACAATTCCACTGAATACGATTCCAAGCAAGATCAGCCTGAATTGATTTAACAATGTCTTCGTGAACAAAAAATTAGCCGAGTTCAATTTCAAAATATGCTCTCAAAAACTTTAAATCCCGCTGAAAATCTTTTAAAAGGCTTCCGTGAGATTGAAAAATGCCACATTAGACGAACAATGCTGCGAACTAAATACGTGGTCATACCTCGGCGACGTGTTGCATTAGGCCTGAAACTTCTGCGACGTTACCTAAGTGAGAGATATTGGCATTGTTGAGCACTACCAACTCCAAAGCACGTTTGCTAGCCATTTTACACGGTGAACTCCCAGTCTGAAAACCTTCTACAAATGAGAAAAAGGAAGAAGAGAAGTCGCTCCCATAACAATTTGCTTACGTATATTTACTAACTTCGGTGTGTCTCACCGATCAAGTGAGATTAGCAACTAGTGCTTATCTAAGCGATACAGGTAGCCTTATCCAACTACAGAGTTACAGCCAGAAACCGTACAAGATAGTACTGCTGGTATAAATAGGATATGGCTTAAACCTTCTCTAAGTACTTCACATCATATATCAATATCAAAGACAACTACGACGAAATCATGATTCTATAACTTACAAAATTTGTGAGCACAATATCTTGATCCATATAGGCGTCATCGTCGTTCAAATATTTCTGTCCTAGTTTGTACACCAGAGAGCACGTGGTCCCGTCCTCCTCCATGGTGGCAATCAGCTGAGTGCCAAACGAACCGCGACGCGAGCAAGCCACGCGACGCGGCCGCTCTACTCCCTTAGCGAACTGCACGTTGTGGCAAGCAGTGCTCTAGAGGCGGCACTGTTCAGATCTAGGCGGACCACTCAATTATAGTGACAAATGGGTTCTATCCGTCTCTTTATCCTTGTTTGTATTATATGATTAGCGATCTCTTCCAACTGTTTACCGCCTCTTCGTGGCTGGGTGTCCCTCGGTCTGGACCGCATGTGTCTGCGGCAGGAGTCAAACTGGCTAATACCCTTTCCGGGGCTAACGCGTTAACAACCACACCGTTCGAGTCCTTCCTTTTGCCTTCCTCTTAGCTAGTTTCCTATCTACCAGTGCCATCAGTAATCTCATCAATATCTCAGCACCATTGTGGATATTTTACATTTCCACGTTACGCACCAGTATGTGACGTGCAGACTGCTCAAGGACGCATTGTCCGCCAAAAGGCAGATCACACTGCATGGCGGCAATAGATGAACATCCGCCATGTGGAAAAAGGCAACGCCGAATAATGTGGTCCATTCAAGCTGTGCTCCCGTCCTGGATTCGATTCGATGGACCATCCACATTGCGACAACGACCCACTGCGGACCATCGGTTCGGATCAACGTAGCTCTGAAGAAGCTTAAGGCGCTGAAATGTTGGCCGGATAAAAGTTTGTTTATACAAACTGCGGGTTAGCTCGGTCGTATAGGACATTGCTGATTATTTCTAGCGAGTTTTAACGAAAGTCGGTTTCAATGATATGGTCAAGTCCTCTGTTTTAGCTTTCATTTACTACCTACTCTTCTTTTTCTTAGTAAAGTATGATGTGAAATACAATCACTAGAATGCGAAGATATGAACAAAACTCAGAACATCACTTGAGCTTCGAACTCAAGATTATCCCTACCGAGCGTTCGCGTGTTATCCACCACACCAAGCGAGCCTCTTGCGCTGTCTTTACGTTCCTGAGATAGAATGGTTGCAGGACTGAAACATACGATGCGTCCACGCTCTGAGGAAGGCGTAATCGCCGAAACGTCAGCCATTGAACAACGACAACAGGAACAATAAGATCATCTGTACCAATATTGCGTCGACTAAAAAGGGCAGTTCTTAAGGACATATATGCAGATATGCTGGCAACCTCTCCATAACGAATCAGCAAATTGAGAAAATACGATGCCATTACAGCATTAATTCTAATGCCTGTTCTTGGTTTTCGACGCAAACAAATGTATAGTCAAGTTATGTGCACGAACTACCAATGATTTCATGATGGCATAATGTTTATTAAAACCTAGGCTGGTTTCTCAGCAATTTCAACAACTTGGCCGAAGGATTGAGAGCCTTATAGATTTGTAGAGGTGGCTTTCCTCTTGGTTTAAACGGTCTTTGTAATATGTTCTTTTAGTTCTTTTAGTTTATGATTTTCTTAAAACCGGACTTATACAAGATAAAATAGAAAATGAAACCTGTGTTTTCAACATTAAGTGTGACAAGTCCAAGCATCAAAGTACAATGGTGGACATCATCTTGTTCGATTCTATGAAATCCATATTATTCGGATCAAAATAAAAACCTTATCGAGAAAAAATATTTCGTAGGTTCCCAAAAAATCGAAATTTTAACTTACTAGGATAACAAGACAATCTTCTTGTAGGAAAAGATGTGTGTTCCAATGTTTACTGCTCAAATCCATGAAGCTGTTTATGCTCTGGAACAGGCGCGACTAAGTTCTCTCACGAATGCGTTGAAATCAATGTATCCTTGTATAGCAGACAAACAAAGGTGTTATTTTATTCCTTTATTTACGCATAAGTTGACGTTACGGCAGATTTCACCTTCCTCAGAGCCTGGAAAGGTCAAGTTGACTGCAATCTACCCAACCGAACACCTCCATAACCAAAGAAAATACTAAACCAAGATTTCAATCACATTGAACACAGAATAGCTTCCTCGCACATTCAACGCTTTCTGTGAGTGTCTTCCATTGAATATGTCTCGTGGAGAGCAACCGCACAGAGTTCACATGGACGCATAATGTACCGATCCCATCAGAATAGCAGGGTTATATACCGCCCAATATCACGCGTGATTATGAGGCATTCTTCTCTGTAGTTCAATTCTGGTTTCCTGGAATTAATCCAGAATGCATCGAGAGTTTTTCGCGCTTGTGTTCTCGATTCCTGTGCGAGGATCGTGACCCGTACTTCAAAGTCCTCACCGTTATGTCTCTGTGTCCTATGCGTACCTAGTGGAGTATGTAGTTTAAGTTTATCGACTAGGTGTTCTTTTATGCGGACGCAGAGTGGTCTACCTGTTTCGCCCATGTATTCGTCCCCACACGGTTTACAGGAGATCAGATAAACTGTACCCGAGCTCATGCAATCATCGTCTCTACGATTAGAGCAAATTATGCAATTTTGCGTTGCACATAGACGGTTACGAACTAGCTGGCGCCTAAGAGTACTCGGTGACTTTCAATTACGGTTACCGAATTCTCCAGAGCCACCCTTCTTAAGCAGCGTTTTATAGCTGCACTTACCTCATTTAAAATGAAGGGCAGGATAAAATCTCATTTATGCCGAAATAGGAAGTCGGTCGTGGGAGTCAATATATATTGTTTATCATGCCGTAAATGGGAATTCAAAGTGGCTAAACATAGCTTGAGTGTTGATCAACGTAGTAAACTTTACAATGCATTTGTTTTGACATGATATGAAAATGGCTCTATATTTCAGTTACGTAGCCAACAAATAAAGAATGAAGGAGAGTGTTTAACTTTCCCTTCAATTTTGGTTTTTATTTACTTTATATTATCCGTATTTATTCTTTACTTTATTTTGTTTGTTTTTACTTTTTTGCATATTGCTTTCTTTTCATGGCAGAGTGTTACGTGGAATACAACAACAATGTTGCTGAGATAATTGTAGAACTCTGAACTCCAGGAAAGAGTTTAATGTGCAATTTTACGAAATCTATAAGGCTTTCAGTGGTACACTCGTTAACATATGAACACTCGGAAATGGTAGTCGCGGGTACGAAGCTGGCCTGGGGTTTCGGATTTTGTGAATGTCTTAGCATCAATGTCTTAAGACAATGTGATATATTAATATCAATATCTTAGCTTTATACTACGCTCATGTCAGCTCAATCAGACAAAAAATTATCTTAGCTTCATTGTCGTTGTATTTCACATAATTACAAGGCTGTTCTTCAAACAACGGAAAAACCTTAGAAAATTGGGCAAAACTTTCGTAACAGTTCTCGCTTTAGATAAACGACGACAATGCTTAGCAGTGAATGTGAAATATTATCAACCCATTTTCTTCGCCGTCATTTGTTTAAGTGCACAGGTTCTTGCCGGATTTTCAGTATCCAGTCTATAACATATCTAACAGAGAAAAGATAGAAGTTTACAGGGAAATCTTTGTTTTGGAGAAGTTCGCGTTCGTCTGATTTGAATTCCGTATTCACAATAAAATGGTGCACAATCGAGAAGAGTCGTATAGGAGACTGTAATATAGCAGTATACTCGCCAGCTAAACTACTTGCTCGTAAAACAACACGACGTTAACAATATGTTTCCCCATAAAAAGTAGAAAAACGAAGCTTTAGACATTGGTCAATCCCTAAGGGAAGCGCCATGCATTTGATTCATGGAGCATCGTTAGAGGTAATTGAATGATCTGTTCTACAGAATAACTTGCGTTGCCTACCGATATAACAAGTCATTGTTGCTATCCTCCCAGATACGTTCGGTAGCAAACTGTTGTTCCCAGAACGATCAAACGCTTGACGAGCCACAGTGCAGCACCGATCCAAAGGGTACGTGTGTATTGCAGGGTATCCTAACAAATGCGCTAAAAGCGCTTCTTTATTAATTTGTGTTTTCAAGTGATAAAATTCCATAATTCCACTCATGACAGAAAACACGTAATTAAATAAACTTTATAATCTGAATTTCTTACAATTTGCAATTTAAAGTATTACTTACAATCTCTATAACTAATAATTACCGTGATTTATACACATTAACTACTTTTCAAAATCGGTAAAACCATTTCGCATGCTTTACAATTTTCACTTTTTGTGGGCATTATTGTAACAATCTGAACAAAGATCTGTTGCATTTGGTACGTTTAGTGTAAACTTGCTTGGAAGCATACCAGCTGCTTGGAGTTTTCTTTCTGAAACATAGTTAGCTAAGAATGTAGTTCAAATGTTCTATGCTAGCACATCAAGTATGAATAAACCTCAATCCTGAACTCATTTATTGAGCTTTCGAAGCCCCTTTGGGTTCACTACGGACCTCTGAGTAACCAAGTCGAAGAACCGTAAGTATCCAGAAACCATAGGAAGCAAACAAGTATGTGCTTAAAACAAACAAAAAAAAATCTAAAAAATCTTTTCGATTCGCTAGTCTCCCTGAAATGAGGAGAACAGCTCCATATGTTTGGTTTCACACACGGAGAATTTTCACTCATAGTTGCTCTCAACAACTTATGGTGTTGAGGTGGCAGAAACTAGTCGCGTTATCTGTTGTCTGTGGAAGTCATTGTACTAAGCAGCTGTTGTAGTTCTATTTCAGAACCATTATTCCCTCTTCCCTTAAACGCAATTCTTCATTATCTGTCTACAAGTATGTTCTTTGGTAAAGCAACTGTTGCACAAACTCCATCACAAACCTTGCAACAATATCTCCATTATTCTGCACGCGTAGCTGCTCTGCGTAGTACAGCTTGCCTTGATTCCATATTTGCCCCTCTTAGGAATATGCTGTCTAGATATGACCCTTCATTTAATGGCACAAAGACAAAACCTTGTCGGACCTGTACATTCTATGCCAAATTCTATTGGAAAATTCGCCGATTTGAGACACGAAATGAAAAGGAACAACGAGAAATAGGGAAATTACTACCACCTCCTTTCCTCGGTATTCTTTAGACAGCGAGACCCGAACGACAAAGTCGATATAAAATTTCTCATATTTTCGAGCGAAACTCTCAAGCTCCTTAACCACTACCGCGCGAAAAAGTTTAGTTCGAACCTTACAGATGCGGAAAAATCTAGTATGCAACACGTTCGAATGCTAATAAAATCAAAGACTACTAGGCTATCAGTTAGTGGTAAGACGTCGATATAGCGGAAAAACAAATTGAAGAGGCATCTCTTTATCGCGCATCTACTGAAAAGCAATTCAGAAGTAAAAATTGAAAACTGAACAAAGAATGGGTCAAAATGGAAAGAGCAGCAGGTTTAAAACCAGCAAACTTTTCGCATCTTAAGATCGAAGTGCCGACATATCCCGTCTTATAATTACTTATCAAGACCCATAAGTTATTATCTGCGATGATCTGGCGTCTACCGTCCACTCCACCTTTAAAGTTAGACCAAACATCAGTTGTGCAGTCAGGGCTACGGATAGAATTGCTTGGTTTATAAATCTAATCCTCAACCACTTGCTTAAGCACATACCAGCCAACCTCACGAACACCCAGATGTTCCTAGACCGTTTGAGCAGCGCACGTCCCAAAAGCACGGACGTTGTGGAGTCGTTCGACGTTACCGTGTCCAACGACTCCGCGATGCAAGCCATCCGCGAGCTTCTTGAGCAACACGAAGGAGCAATTAACATGTATGGCCTTTCGATTCAGCAGCTTAGCCTTTCGATTCAGCAGCTTAGCCTTTCGATTCAGCAGCTTATGATCCTCTTAAAGGTCTGTTTAAACTACTCGATCTTCAGATGGTCCGGGAAATATTACGCGCAAATTAGAGACTTGGCAATGGGACAGCGACTGGCACCTACCCTTGCCGTTGCCTTTATGTCTAAAGTGGGAGCACCAGGAATCGATCTCACGCTATTACTCTACTGTAGGTATATAGATGATTGTTTTGTCATCTGCTCCACACAAGAGAAGATGGACACATGCTTTGTGTTATTGAACGAACAGTCAGAGTACATAAAATTCACCCGCGAGAAACCGAAAGAAAACTGCCTTCCATTTCTAAACGTTCAAATCAACTTATCCGAAAACGGCTACATCACAAAATGGTATCGAAAGCCAAGCAGTAAGAATATAGTGGTTCGTTACCTCTCCTCTCATCCCTCACGCACTTAAAAGGCGCTATAAGAAATATGTTTGGAACCGCCGCCAGCGTGTGCACAGGTAGAGAGCAGAGGGAAGAACCCTCGAAACTGGCGCGGCAAATAGCCATTTCAAATGGTTACGAAACTGTAGATTCTCGGCATAGGCGTTGAGGAAAAACCACGCCCCAGAGCGATAATTCTAGCGGAAACAAGGCTTCGTTCCTCTTGCCCTTTATTTCAAACGAAATAAGTGCAGCTATAAAACATTGCTTAATAAGGGCCAGTCTATAGAATTCCGTAAGAGTGATAGAAATACCATCGGACACTCTAAAGCGCCAGTTAGTTCGCAACCACTTTTATGACCGTCTATGTATAACGAAAAACTGCATAATTTGCCTTAACGATAGAGACGGTGATGGCATGAGTTAGGGTACAGTCTATCTGATCTCTTGTAAAGCGTGCGGGGACGAATATGTTGGCGAAACGGGTAGACCGTTCTGCGTCCGCATAAAAGAACACTTAGTCGGTAAATCTAAATTGAAGCCAAACACTCCACTAGGCGCGCATAGGATGCAGTAACACAACGGAGATTTTGAAGTAAGAGTCACTATCCTCAAGCACGAATCGAAAGTATCAGCGCGTGAATTTCTTGGAGCATTTTGGATCAATTCCAAAAATTCAAAAATGAACCGCAAGGAGGAGTGTCTTGTCATCACGCGTGACCTGGCGCCATACCTCAGGCTAATCCAATGACCTGACACAGACACAGTTATCGCCCATGTATTACTCTGTGCGGCGGCTATCCATCAACTAACTTAAATAATTACAACAAGCAAACGGTAGGTGTTTAAATGAAGCTGTTTCTTATGCGAATGCAAATCGAATTGTCAAGTTTTATCTGCTAGGGTTGTGAAAGTGTTTGGCTGAGTAGATCACATCTCAATTTGACCTTTCCAGGCTCTGAAGAAGACGGAACCGCCGAAACGTCAGCTGTTGTATCCTAATAAATTCTATAATAACAACCTCGTGTCTGCTTATTGAAGAAAAACATCGGATTATTAATCAATGCCGAGGTTAGCAGAAAGTCGGTCATGGAGATTCGCCGAATGGCTTGATTTTGTACACTCTTCTTGTTTATTACAGCGTTTATCATAGGGAAAATAGAAAATATCCAACAGATTGAAAAATCTGGTTGTTCTCATACTTAAAAATAAAGAGTATGGAATACTTAGAGCTGATTGGAAATACAATAGTCTTGCAACAGTGAAGGCCTATGAATTCATTCCGTAGGCACAAACCGATTAGTCGTTCTCACCCGAGATTCTTAACAACGTTCATGAATCACTTATAAAAGTGTTTGGTTCTCGTGTTCCACATGTTGTGCGTTCTCGTCTACGACATCGGAATGGTGGAACTAGTCAGAGGCTGTCAAATCTCTGGTTGCACACGACGTGCATGGAAACGGACAAAATGAGCACACCCATGACACTCCATGGATGCTTCTTGCTGCGCCTCGCTAACAACGGAACAGTCCCTTCAGACGGAGATTTTTTACACTGTTCTTGAGACTCTAATCGCATCAAAATCCATGTGATCGCCCTGCAAAGACGAAAAGGAAGAAAACGGACATACGTTTATTAGATGACGGTATCCTTGTAAATCGTGATGGGAAAATTACGTCACGAAATGTCGGTGTTGGGTTTGTCGTACACTAATCTATTTCTCATCCAGCCATCTCATATTAAATACTATCATTGCGCTTGATTATTCTCCGTCTCCACTTTGCGCGTCAAAAGAAAGTCAGTAACATCAGCTGTTACTCACAAACTTGTACAGCTGTACAGCTGAACGGAGCGAACTGGACGCTTTCTACTACCAGTTAGAAGAAGAAAACCGCAACGAAAAGCCATATGAGTTGATTTTTGATCACTTCAATGCCAGATAGAGAATAGTAACGAGAATGAATACAGGATAGGAAAATCCGGTTTAGGAGAACGAGATGAGAATAGGAACCGTCCCGTAAAACTCCTTTCCCAAGGACATCTCTTTCGTGGAAATTTGTTCTTCGAGAATCCAGAGAATCGCCCACGAGCATGGGATTCTGTCTCCTAAGGGCACGTTTCATGCGGAAATCGATCATATTCTTACGAGAAGAAAATGGTGCCTCCTTGATACCTCAGCTGTACCAGGATTCCGTGCTGTATCCGAACACCGCCTTCTCCCTGGCAAAACCCGATTCAATTGTAACCTAAAAGAAACTCTTATTATAGTAAAACAAAAACAAGACAAATTTTATGTGACCAGAATACGTTTAGTAAAATCCACTCCTCACAAGATTGGCAGACAACGGAAGACCCAACCGAGGAATATGAACTGCATGTCGGACGACATAAAACTTGTGATGGCTCACCTCAATTACTCAAACATCAGACAGCATCTTCGTTACTAAGGAGCTATGGAAGAAGAAGGATGAGGCTTGATCCTCCTGCACTTACACATCTAACATGTCTCATAATAAATGCCAGCCTTAGAAGAAGTTTGTACGAGGATTCATATCGGTATAGAAAAAGTTATTAGGAACAGCTCAAAAACGGCTCCCTCCGAAGAGTTTTCGCCGGGATCTTTGCGACAATAATGTTCCGTTATCCACACCAATGAATAAAGATGGAAGATGGAACTATCACTACAACCCACTATGACATGGAACTGATAACAGAAAGGTTCCATACTAATTTTTTCGGCTTCCTAACTACCTTCTGAAGTTCGCATTGCAATAGGGCGCATTAGTAGAGGCATGGCTCCAGAGCTCGGTAATATCACCGCCGGTTTCCTTAAAGATGGCCGCTGCAAATTACATGTACTTCTCGTAACCTACATTACATCTTGCAATTAGAAAATGAAAAACGTCGACCAATAGAGGACCTTCCATGGGTTCGTCCTACCAAAGAAGAGTGATCGAAGCAATCTTCACAACTACCATCAAATGTGCTCGTTGAGTGTACTCTACTCTCTGTTAACGAGGAATATCCTTCTGTGCATATCGAAGACCTTGGATGAGGCACAACCAGTTGAGCAAGCAGGATTCCAATAGGATTCTGCTGTATAAACCACATGCAAACCATGTTGCTGCCACAGAATTTTGTCGGGTTCACCATCTGCTCTTCGTCGCAACATTCATCGACTACGAAAAATCGCTTGACGGAGTCGATACCAATGCATTCCTATCAGCGCTCGTCGACCAAAGAGTGGACCTGTTTTATACATGGGCATTAGATAACTTTAATCAAAACTAGAGAACAAAAATACAGATTCTCATCAACCAATCACCACATCTATAGCAAAACGGGGTCCGAAAATGTAACACAATACCGCCAAAACTGTTTACTGCCGCCATGCTGTGGAAAATGAAGTCACTCTATTGGAATGAAGAACGCATACGTATTGGTGAAAAATTTCTATCAAATCTTCCTTTTACGGATGACATTGTCATCTTTAAAAAGAATATTAATGAAGTAGAGACGGGTCTCAATGAACGCAACGAAACTGTGAAAAAGATTGGACTGCACATAAATAGGAAGAAGATCTAATCCACGATGAGCCCACTGTGCGAAGGTAAAGAAATCGAACTGATTGGTTTTCTCATTACAGAAGCCATGTTGTATGCGCACCTTGGACACTATTTCATGGAAAACAACATGAGAGAACAATTACACAGAAAAAGGAGAGCAGCATGGGTCCCGTCCCAGTTTTCGGGGAAGCCACCGACTAACTAGCGCATCCAAAACTGTGCGCTCGCATTTTCAATTCAGCATTCGATCAGCTCTCTGTTATACAGCAATGGCGTCGATTAATACTTTTATCAGGTCAAGGAAATCAGTGCTTTGCCGATAATCTTTGAGCGGTGTGTTCCGAAATTTATTCGGCACTCACAACGTCTAGCCAGAAGGAGCGGTTCAGATCTTCGAAACGTGTCCCATCTCAAGGATCCAAGAGAATATACATCGATAGCGATACAAATGCACCACTCACATAAGAACAACAGGTAACAGAATGAGGAAAAGACGGTGGTGTGGACTTCAACAGAATGCAAGCGTCCTCTCTCAAGACCACTCGAACGATGGGTGGACATGTTCGTCGACAACGTCAACCACAAGCATTCGAGTATGGAACCGATTTTCGGAGTTCGGAATGGGCCTCGTGGACGTTACCATGTTCCAAGCAGACGACCACCATGGATGACCACTGCATGAGAGAGAAACTAATGAAAATTATAGTTCCCAGGATTGACATTCTATTAACCTCGGCAGTGGAATATGAATGCCTCGTTTTCTTGTTCAGCAATCGCGAGGTTTTTAAACAGCATACATTTACTTCCATAAAAAACACAATACAATACAACGCTAGCTGACGTTTCGGCAGTATCGCCTTCTTCAGAGCCTGGAAGGGTATACTGATATACAATCTACTAGGCCAAACGCTTCAATAACATTTACAAAAAGACAAACTCTGTGGTAATTACATGATCAACAGCTTCTCGAAAAACTCACAGCTTTTTTCGTGCCTTCCAATGAGGAAGTTTAGAACAGCTGATTATAGTCGCATATGGTTGACGACTGCACCTTCCCACATCAAAAATCGACGCGAACATACGCGGTCAGGTCGCGTTTGACCTCCGGGCATTCATCCCTGCTATTCATTGTAAGGTTTTTGGCATTTATCCAAAAAGCCTCAAAAAGTTTTCGCGCTGGTGTTTTAGACTCCTGTGCAAGGATATTGACTTTTGCTTCAAAATCGTCTCCGCTATGCTTTTGTATCCGATGCGTGCCTAGTGTGGTGCTTCATCTTAGTTTTCGTTTTCCATCTAGGTGTTCTTTTATACGGATACACAAAGGTTTGCCCGTTTCGCCAATGTATTCATCTCCGCAATTATTACAAGAGATCAGGTACATCGTACCTGAACTTATGCAATCGCCGTCCCTGCCATAAGGGTAAATTACGCAATTTGTTGCTTCACGCAGACGGTCTTACAGGCGGTTACGAACTAATTGACGACTCAGAGTAGCCGGTGGTATTTCAACTATCGCTACCGATTCCTCTAGACCTGCCCTTCTTAAGCATCGTTTTATAGCTGCGCTTACTTCGTCGCTTGTAAAAGGCAACATAAACGGGACTTTCTTTTGGCCAAGTGTTTCGCGTGGGCGCGTCGCTCTCCTTCCAAACTTATTTCGTGGGGTTACAATTTCGTAGCCATTGGAGATGGCTATTTGCCGAGCCAAGTCACACGACTCTTCCTTTAGTTCCCTGATAGTGCACACAGAGGTGGCTGTTCGAAACACGTTTCTCACAATCGCCCTCTTTGTGTGCGAAGGGTGGGAAGAAAGGAAATGAACAAGAATGTTTTTGTTACTTGGCTTTTGATACCACTTTGTCAGGTAACTGCTACTTGATAGGTTTATTTGAACGTGCAAAAACGGAAGCCAGTTTTTTCTCGGTTTCTCCCGGGTGAGTTTTATGTACTCAGACTGCTCGTTCAATAATTCAAAGCATTTGTCCATCTCCTCCTGCGTAGAGAAAACGACAAAACAATCATCTACATATCTGCAGTAGAGTAGTGGCCGGAGATCGAGAACAGGGGCTTCTATCTTAAACATAAACACAATGGCAAGGCTTAGTGCCAATCGCTGTCCCATTGCCAACCCCCTTATTTGCGCGAAATATTTCCCAGACCATCTGAAAATCGAGCAGTTTAGGCACTCCTTTAAGAGAGCCATTAGCTGCTGGATGGGCAAGCCATGCATATTTATTCTTCCTTCATGTTCAACAAGAAGTTCGAAGATGGCTTGCATTGTGGAGTCATTCGACGCGCTAGTGTACAGTGCAGTAACGTCGAAAGACTCTATCACGTACGCGTTATTAGAAGAAGCATTACGTAGACGTTCTAGGAACATTTGGGTGTTTGTGAGGTGAGCTGGAATGTGGTTAAGCAACTGGGTAAGTATCAGGCTTAAAAACCAGGTTATTGTATCCGTTGGTCCGTTTACACAGCTGATGATCGGTCTAACCTTAAATGATGACGGATTGGTTGACGCATGATCATCAGGTGATACCAACTTATGTGCTTTAATAAGTAGATATAGGACGGGACATGTTGGTCTATCGATTTTAAAGTGCAAAATAACCGATGATTTTAAACCCACAGCCTTTGCCACACTGACCCATTGATTGTTTAGTTTTCGGAAGCGTCATGACTATCAACATAAGCGTAAGGAATTCGTTTGCGGTTGTTTCTTGAAGCTGAGACATGTGAATTATGAATGAATGAATAGCAATGAATAGCAGGGACGAATGCCCGGAGGTCGTACGCGACCTGACCGCGTATGTTGGCGTCGATTTCTGATGTGGGATGGTGCAGTCATCGACCATATGCGACTACAATCAGCTGATCTAAACCTCCTCATTGGAAGTCACGAAAAAAGCAGTGAGTTTTTTGAGAAGTTGTTGATCATGTAATTACCATAGAGCTTTTCGTCTTTTTGTAAGTATTATTGAAGCGTTTGGCCTAGTAGATTGTATATCGGTATACACTTCCAGGCTCTGAAGAAGGCGATACTGCCGAAACGTCAGCTAGTGTTGTACTGTATTGTGTTTTTTTATGGAAGTAAATGTATGCTGTTTAAAAACCTCGCGAATGCAAATTATATTGAGGCTTCCACCACCTGTGAAGATGTGCCATCCAAGTATCCCAGAAAGTTTAAGTTCTGTGCATCCAAAAATAGATATTTCGTCCATCGGGACAAGATGCTGTGCACAGGACAACAGCTCTTCGAATGTCGCCGCCTACTTGTTTGTTTTTACTAAATTTTCGGATTTCGATAATCCAGAAAAATTCATTTTTAAATAAAACAGATGGAAATGGCAAGTGAGAAGGTTACACATAACCATAGTAATAGAACAAAATCTTTTCTGGAAGTTATTCCAACAATTAATTCTTCATCTACTGCGGTTGTCGGAAGAATATCGGACTTTGCCGTAGAACTATTATCAAAATGACCTCTGGACCCGCCCGTTGCACTTTTCGTCCTATAACTGGACTTTTCTATGTGTTCTAACGATAATTTCCGCGCTTCCCATATTATACGTATCCTTTATGCTCTGACATGTATTATTGGTATTCATATATTTATAAATATCTACTTATATTCGTTATTTTTATATCTATACATTTACGTATTATTATTTATATTTATACAATTATAAATACTTGTGATATTTCACGTTCTAAAGCAACAACCAGTGACTGTGTGTTATGAAGCAACATTCGTCCAACCTACGATTCTCTAAATAAGTCAGCACACAATGAAGACCACACTCTTCACGAAGTACCGTTGCTCTCAAATTCTTCACAGCGGTTTCACCTACAGATAGGAAATCATTTGATATTTTGTATATCCGCTCATTCCATGCGGCCATCGTCACCCAACCTAATGAATATAAATGAAACAATAACCAATTCCTTGCAAAAAATTGAACGCTATATGCTTGATAAAGTGGTTGTTGGTGATCTGCTGATAACTTCCGATGATTTTTTGATAACCAAAGTACTTCAGCGGTCGGAAACTTAATAGACTTACAAACAGACTTAAGACTAGAACTACATGTCTACTAACTATCGTTTAATATGACAGCTATTAATATGTCTCAATTTATAATGTGCACTATCACGTGGGATAAGCTAGCGAAGGACCTACCGAGTGGGACAAATAGGAATAAAAACAATGGTTGTGCTGATCGATGAAAAACGATACCTCTGACACATGAGATATATGACTTTACTCATTTTGCCTAGACTAGACTCTAGACTTACATGAAACATAGCTAACCCTGAATATAAAAGCCTGCAGCAAGCGCAGTTTCTGTAACATTTTGTCGACTATAAAATTATACGTGATAGACTCAAAACGTAAGGCATTCTGATGGCAACTGCCCAGCAAGGAGTAGGTCCACTTTATTCATCAGCTATGGCACAAATAAAGAAAATTGTCTAGTTCGTGAATACCCACTGGTTAAATGCTGCGTATTAAATGCGTACTAGGAGACCAGGCTATCCGAATACAAAATTATCTTCGCTGAACTTAAAAGAGGTGGCCAAAAAAAAACCAGAAGCTGACTTTCGAGCTCCTTTATAAAAATGGTTGCCATTCCGGTACTCTTCCATGCCTTTCAGATGTGAAGCAGTCGCCTAGATTCTGCAAATTTCTCACACAAAATCTGCTCAGTACCACGATATCTGCTATCTACGAAAGTACCACTACCAACTCACCTAACAATATGGATAGCCCTTGGTCCACCAACAGATAACACACCTTTGTGATTCAGCGAATTACAAATCGAATGTTTGACACAGATTGACCACCTGATGAGATTCGATGGCGTAGATATGTAACGAACTAGATCATAAGATATCATTGACTTCGATAGATATCACCTTAAAGGTGCTCACAATCGTTCCTGAATAGTGTTAAGTGGCTGCGCTAAGCGTTGGACAGATATTAGATTAAGCACAATGAAGTAACGAAAGGGCAGCTCTGCGACTACTAACGCAGTCTATCAAGTAGCAAGGTACTGATTCAACCACCTCCTCAATGGTCTCCCCCAATTCACGTGAGAACGTCCTAGCTCGACTATCTCCAAAATTTGGAGAATCTATTCGATGAGCATTCTACGATGGTCATAAAGAATACGAAATTTTTAAGCAGTAGGTGAATCAACAAGCGAAACGTTGAAACACCTTCGTAGACGATAAATGGGAGGAAAACGAATCGAATTCAAGAAGTGCTGGAACCAACACTGCAGATGCGAGATGCGTAAAATGAAATAAAAAACATGAAAAAGTTATGGGTCACATGACCTCACAAACGCTTAGCGTGAGCACAACACCAATTTCACCGAGTGCGATCGAAAGAGAATTGAATACACTTCGTCTTGAGAACAAATGCTTTTATTACAAATGATTCAACATCAATAAATACGCTTGTCCCACCTATCATTTTTTAAAAAAGTGACCCTTTCAAGAATGTATGTAGCATAGTACAAGTCCATCCCTTCTGAACACGTGTTTCACAATGTACGTGCTAGATCCGAGAATAACTAGAACAACAAGGACTTCATTCTTTATAGTAGTACCTCGCTTACTAAATTCCTACTACATAATTCACGATAATAGCAGTTATTTCTTCCTACCATAGGATTATTTATTTCCATCACATCATGACCTTGCGAAACGATTAGCAAATGTGAAAAGGAGAGGTAGTGCCGTTTCCATTTGATATATACATTGCGAAGCAAAACACTGCAAAATCAGAGGAGGAAAGAATAAGCAGCACGGCAAAAACAATACTACAAAGACCACATTATGCTGCAGTAGTCTCATGGAATACAAAAAATCTTCATAATTTTACCCAGTTTATTGTAAAAGTTGAGCACACATGCTCACCATAAAGCGAACATAAAACGGTTAAAATAAATCCGTACGAAATTATGCTGCTGTTATTCGAACAGCTAAACACACTAAGAATTCAAGAAACAAAAGAAGCGGTTAGGATCAAGTCACTTCGTGAAATAGTCATAACCAAGAAAAGAGTAAAGTTAAACCAGTGTTAATTATCACAATGTTCGCTCCTCCAGTAAACTGTCTCAGCATTGAACAGCTACAACATCTTACTGATTTCCAACTCACGAGCTTCTTTGTCTTCGTCTTCGTCCACAATCAAATGTTCAGCGAACGAAGACGGAATGTGGTCATCAATCCATCGCAAATCATCCTATAAGAAATCTTTCAATGTTTATAAAATATTGTAGCCCACAACGAGTTTATTTACTTGACCGGCCAATTCATATAAAAATCATGACGGTCCTAATACAATTTCCATCTGAATGATAATTTGCTGGTCGAGCAAGATTTTCTTTCTTTGCAGTCACGAGGTAGCCTTGCTAATGCTTTCCTAGGCTGTCAACACAACAAGAAGATCCTTATGGAAATGGAGGTTGGCCACATTGCGACTAGGTTACTACATAGCACTGATTCCTGACATGATTTCTCCCTTAACAGTGCTTCTGGAAAAGGATGTCGAACATATTTCTAGTTAGGGAGATCCTGCTGGGGAGGAACCCTCTTTGCACATCGCATTTCGAAAGAAAAAAAACCTAAGACACGATGAGGCTGCAAGGCATTTGAAGCTTCGGATTTTTTGAATATTCGACACATTAGAGATTTGAAACATAAAATTGTACCTTTACACGAAATCCATGTTATCGCAGGTTAACAAAAGCTTCTGGATGGAAAAAACCCAGACCCACAACTTTTCATATTCTTTACAGAATGGGGTAATGTTAAAATAAAATGAGCCATCATCAGTGTGCTTATGTTTACTGATTGAAATTCCCTTCAGCAGTATTCGTATTAACGAAAGCGAATGCGGCCAAGAGACAAAAACTTTTTCGGTTTTAAAAGTGAAGCGTACCAACTTTCTTACACAAAAATGATTGTAATCACGATTAAATCTAACCTGCAGCCTATGGTCTTCACGCTCTTTTTCTTTCTGGCGGCGAATATCAGCAGCACTTCCAGACTCACGCTGTTTGAGCAGTTCAAAACCAGGAGCGGAGAAAGCGTTGAAAATTTCATCTATGAAAAAAATGTTCCAAAATTTGTACTTCAGTTCGTTTCATGTTGTTGCTCACATCCTACATTTCTAATGAAAACATTGGATGGATTCAACAAAAAAAGCCAAAAAATGAATACCACAATTAAACTCGCCAACCTTGATCATTCTCATCTTCGCTGTCGTCCAGAAGGGGAGTGAATGCGTAACGCTGATTATTAACAGACGGACGCCACAAGATTACAATCACAACAAGAATGAAACAGAAAAGAACGTGCCAAAATGCGGTGTCCACCCACCTAAACGTACAACTTTATATGCGCATGGATCATCAGAGATCTACGATGCGAATACTTTCTTTTTAAACAATTTCAAAAATGACTGCTAACAATAATGTTAAGTGTTCACTGAAATACAGCGAATATGATTGGAAAGCGGCTCACTATTTGCAAATACAGAAATCACCAACGAACTCCAAAGCGTTGTTTCGTTCCTTGAACGAGCAAAAAAAACTTGTGCTCACATACTTAAAGACAAAAGAAAAGACGAAATCGGATAATATGCACGATACAGAACTGGATGTGATTTCATCATCTTTCTCAGGCATATTATATGGAACACCAAGCAGACAAATTTAGTTTTAAGATCCATCTTCACATTCGTAAAAGAGAAAAGAGTTCTAATAGCGCGATTATAAAAAAGATAAGAAATTATATTTAGCAAATAGAGTACCTTAATGTAAGAAATCTAAGATGCTTTGAGAAATTTGAAGTTGAACAACATACAGTTCCTTCCAGTTTTTCAAGCAGGTGGGAAAAATATGGTACACTAAACTCCACACCATAAAAATAACAGATGCTATAACGGCAAAAACAAGTGTGTTCATAAAATGCCGATAAACGGTGAGTTTTACCTGAAATTATAAAATGAACTGCTTTTAACATGAAGTTTTTAAACAAGGACTTTGCAAGTTAAGTATAAATCCCCAATATGTCTTGCTCCTAACATTAAATTACCTCGTTTCTCCTCAATTTGAGGGTTCGCATTGTTGAACCAAGCGAAGTGAAGATCCAATAAAAAATGACGATCTCAGTTATGACCAATGGTAAAGCAGCAAACTGCTTCTGCTTTGCTGCTTCGATATGATTCTTCATAAACAAAACATTTTTAAAAAAGCCTGCACGATAAACTAAGGAAAGATATTCCATTAAAACACATAGGCAACAATGCCGGTTTTTCGAAAATTGTTGATGATTTCTTGACAACTAATACTTGAAGGGTTCAAAAGTTCACAAGTACATCGAAGAGGTTCTAGTCTGTCGCTCCAAGGGTATATGAGTAAATTTGCTTAAGGTTGGAGTTTCCGAAAAAAGAGGATTTTTAAAATTTCTGATGGGAACGTCGCTTTACTTCTACCTCCCAAATATGACAGTGTTCAAAAAAAAAGGCGGGGAAAAAATTACGCACTATGTTCTATCCGCTTAGGTTGTGAAAATGTTTGACTGAATAGTTTGTCAATTTGACTTTCCAGGCTCTAAAAAAGGCGAAACCGCCGAAATGTCAGCTATGGTGAATGAATAAATACTGTAATGTCAACCACGTGTTTACTCATCGAGAAAACTGAATTATTGATCAATGCAGAGGAGTAAGTCAGCCGTGGGATTTGCTACGAAAAGAAAGACTTTGAGATTCAGAAAAAGTTACGTACTCGAAGAAGAAAAAGGACTGTATCTTACTAGCTAAGACCTGTAAACCTTTACGGTTTCTATGTCAACTAGTGAAGTTTTGACGACCTGAAGTATGTAGGAAGTTGTACATATAAGAGGGCGTGTAAGATGTTAAATTACTACCGGGTGCACACATCGGTGCGCAATATCATGAATGCGCAAGCCAATGTTCTGCATCAGAATCACCCAAAACAACTCACCTTCGACACGCGAGCAAGCCCTTCAATGGCACAAAATACGAAATACACCAAGCCGACACCAGCGACCTAAGATTAAACGAAACGATTTGTATTCTACTCCTCGGGCAATGAGAACCAGAGAAGCTGTGCACAGATTTATCAACCAACATTTTCAGTATACGTGGAAAAACACACTAAGTAAGAGCATAAAACGAGCTTTATAGCTATCAAACTCAATTACGAAAAAAACGTTTTAACAGAAAAGCGAAGTGACTGCACTTTTCCACTTCAATTCTGACGGAAATCTAAGGATATCACCGAAATCATTTCATAGAACAAACGAAAATGTTCTCATGGTTAAAAGACCATGGAAAGAGCTTACGATGACGGAAATGCTGAAACTGTTAGAACAATACCTACAGCACTACAGCAGTACTTGAAACGGCTTTTGTGGTCGACTAACTGAAGACGTAAAACTATTACCAAAACAAATTTGAGCTCTTCAATATTGGTTGATATATCTCTTTGCTAGTGAACGAAAATTACCAAGGTAATTTAGGCCGCATTTACTCGTAATGATGAAATATCTTTGGTAAAAATATACAACAACAAAATATGGTCTTCGAGTTTCGTCCCCAGCTAAATGTCTCGTAAAAGTTGTTCGTAGAACACTCTCAGTACTGGTGTGCTTTACATTACCATTTCATCTATGCTTATTTCTCGTTAATTTAGAAATTTCGATGGAAGGAAAAATCGACTGGTATTGGCATTTAGCGGCTTTGACATAAAACACGACACTGAAATTGATATCTCCCATCGAGACAACTAAGAGAATGGTTATGCACTCGGATAAAATACCTGACTCAGAGTGTTTCCAAGGCGAGGTTTCACAACACCGTACCCAACCGACACTATTATCACAAGCACACGAGACATTGTCCTCTTAGCACAAGAAACTAATTCAGCAAGCTGAACTCAAAACTAACTGAACTATCACTAATAAGAGAAAACCAAGAAACACTACGTTTAAATGGCATAAATCTAACCTCCAGAATACCTTCAACACTGTGACCGGTAGTATTCATTGCCGAATACTCCGCTAGGAAAAACGCCTTCTCAACCATTCCAAGAATTATCACAGCACCTGAATAAGTAAAATAAGGCATCGCTACACATCCATATGGGAAATAAAGTGGTGTCAATATAATATGCAACATACCTATCCAATATTGGATTCTTAAGATATCTTTGTAATATCTAATGCAGAGAACCATCCAGACAAAAGCTAGTGCCGAATAAAAAACACACATTAATACGTAGAACCTAAAGTAAGAAGTAAGAAGTAGGGGACGAACAACACAGCGGTAGTAATGTCGTCATCACGAACAAGGTGGTGGCTTGATTGCGCCCCAGGCTCACAAGCCCCTCATCCCTCCGTGGTCGGGAAACTAGCAACGAACTTGTCTGGGAAAGCTTCACTTTCTGCAAACCAATTGGGAACGATCCAATCCGGCTATCTCAGGACTCCAAGGAGAAACAAATCGACCAGCATTCCATGACATTCAAGATGAAATTAACAGCTTAAGACAGCAGCCGAGGCCACACGTAAAAGTTGCGGAACTTTCGTAGGTACCAGGAAATGAATCAAATGTGAAAAGTGGTGGGATCCGCATGGTAGACGTGAAGACGGATCGTATAGAAAAAGTACGAAATAAAAAGAATTGAACTACCTGTATTAAATCTGCTTAATAAGAACTATACCTGAGCAACGGAAAGTCAATGGCACTGAGAAATCCATGTGGTTGCTTCCATTTCACGGTAACAGTGACGTTATGTTGATCAACAAGAGAGTTCGGCGAGTAAGCAACACCAATAATCTATGAACAACAATGCATTCACCCATTCAAAAACTATGAACAATGCATGAAGCCAAAGTGATGCTGAGATATCTGCAAAACTACGGTGTGCAGTTGTTTCCGGTGGGGATCGAACTCGGTATTACTCTTCCCGAACCAACGCGTTCACCGCCACACCATGCGAAACTTTCGTTTCGTCCATCTCACAGTGCTCCCAAAATCAATCCCGTCGATGGGTGATTGCTGATAGCAACTATAGGTTAAAATACGGAAGAGACAAAGCCGAAACGAAGGACGCGCATGGCGCGGTGGTGAAGACCCTGAGAAAGGGCAACAGCGTGTGCGACCCCCACCGCAGGCGTCTGGGGTCCGGCATTTTGCAAATATCTCAGCATAATTATGCTTATACTTCTCATCACCTCCTGTGAAAAAACAACAGGCGTAAATTAAAAGTGACTACATTGTATATAATTCACCTTCATTACAAGAAAGTAAATCGCATCGGCTGGAACTTTTTGGGTAGGATGCCAAGAGCTAAATTGTATTATTGAAATCCTTGATTTTTTTTTAATATTTGAGATGTTTAAGCAAATATAAGACTCACGACAAAGACGCAGAATTTAGCTCACCAACTTCACTTCTCTTTGTGCGTAGTGTAACCTAGAACAGCACAACTTACTATTAAATCAACAGTGATAGGGATGCGAGGATTAGCACAGTAGTTCGTCACGTGGTCCATCAGGAAGCAAGGTGCTAGTTCGAGCCCCCACTCCCAACGGAAACAACGTGCGATAACTTCTATAATGCTGAGATATTTGCAAAACTCCGGACTGCAGGTGCTTACGGTGGGGAACGAACACGCTATTGTCGTTTCCGGGGAGTAATGCTCTCACCACCACAGAATGCGGGTCCTTCGTTTCGCCTGTCTCTCAGCTAGTTCTATCCATCTTTTGCCATCAACAATTTATCTCAGTAATATAGAAGTTATATTTCGCAACATGCCCTGCTGTTAAAAAGAATAGGCAGCAAATGAAAAAGGTTAAAACATGCGAAGTGTTTGAAGAACATTGTGAATGATGAATGCGAGGTAAACGAATCGAGTGCAAGAAATCCTGAGACCCACACAATAGATATGATGACAGGCCATGCAAAATAAAAAAATTAACAATGAATAACAATGAAAAGTAAATGTACCTACCAAACTAGAAACATTTCTAACCATTATAGGGTGAGGCTCAGGCTCAGAGAAAATTATCGAACCATGAGAGCTCTGTAAGAGAGGGTGGAATGATGAAGATTACAAACACCACTCAGATGAGTAGAGATTTCATTAAAAATTAGACGCTTCGAGTATAACAACAATGATTGCGAGATATCTGCAGAGCACAGAACACCAGGTAAGTTTCGAACCTTTGATCACTGCTTCCGGGAGCTCAGTGAACCACTGCACTATTGATGTCCAAGAAAAGCAGAGCAACAATATCGGTAAGGCAGTGAGTAACACGTGAGTCCCCGGAAAAGGCGGTCGAGAGTTCGAAGCTCAACTGGTGTTCCGAGTTTTGCAGATATCTCAGCATCATTATGGTTATATTGGATATTGCTGCTCTGCTTTTCTTGGACATCAATAACACCCAGTAAATAAAAAGTTCGATGTGCCTTCAGATATGCCTTGCACTAATAACTAATCACAGTAAGAAAAAAAACAAGAGTGCTCTTCAATTAACACCTACTGTTGCTGATGCCACTTGTTACATAACCACCTAGAGCCATATTTTAAAAATGAACCTCCTAGCGATAACTTCCATGAAATTGTTTAGATATAACCCCAACTAGAGTGTAAAGTCTCCCTCACATCACTTAAAAACTTAATCAACGAGTCTTGTCCAACTGCGATTCTAGATATTAAAAAAAACAAGAGCACACAGCAAAATGAGTTCTTCTAGATAAAGTCAGCGCAAGTTTCTACTAACCTTACAAGAATAGTTGTGAGCCTTAGACTTGTAGAACACTATTTTGTCATAGTCATACGTATCCGGAATATGGTCCAAATCATCAAAATAGAACGTCTGAAAATCATCCAGCCTATAAAGCTCGACGAGTTTACGTAAGTTAATCTTACACAGACAAGCAAAGTAGTAACAAAATAGCATACCATTGTCATTCTAAAGAATTCATAACATCTCGAAGAAAAACCTCACCAATAACTTTTTCAGATTATCTGCTCTTTTAGCATCGAAGAACTCCTTATCACAAGGAGACGAACGTAGAACGTATTGTACCTTGAGAAAGAATAATAAGTGTGAAAGTGAGCAAAAGTAGCTACACTGAAATAAATTAGTGCTAAAATATTACCTGGAAGGTCATGTCAATATCATAGCTCACACATGCCAATCGGATCTCAACTTCTGTCTGATTTAAAGCGGACTGAGCAAAGCCGATCATTTGATACTGCAATTTTTAGGTTTGAAGTTTAGTTGAGACTTCACCTGCTCAAAAGTTTTTCAATTTTGGGTAACACAACTCATGAGTTTCGATCACTGAAAGCTTAACTAACCGAAAAAAATCCCAAAAATTTCTAAGCATTTTCCTCAACATAAAAACACTGTGTTTGAAAGAGGGCCTATCTCACACTTCTAAAGAACTCAATTTTTCCAAATTTTATTCTAAACCAACTAGCATGAATCCAGCCAACTGGAGCAGAGATGCACCGCAACGGAACTTAGAGCACATAGCAATTCCTAAGAACGACTTCCTATTAACCTCGGCATTGACTGATGATTCAGTGTTCTCTTTCAAGGTACTTCGGGTCTTAAGGGTACTTTATACTTACTTACTGGGACTTGGACGGTCCGTCCTCACTAGTTGTGTGGGCTACACATATTTTCCATTTTTCGGAGTTCTATTGGCTCAGCCATCGTCTTTCTGGAGTCCCAAGGTCAGCCTGGCCAAAGTCTGCCTAGGCCGTCACCACCACAGGCAGTCGCTGTACTTGTGGATCACAGGGAGATTAACAATTTGCGAAACACTATGCGAACAGTTTGATACCAGGACGGTGGTGAATCCTGGTATTGGTTTACTCCTAGCTGGGTTTCCTGATGAAAACGGCGAACCCCTTCTCAGCTTGGGAGACCCTGCTAAGTGAGGAGTTGAATCCCCCGCTGTATATCGCAGCACGACACCCAGGAACACCTCTAGTCACGATGTCACGATGAGGCGGTAAGCCGTTGGAAGGAGAGTATTTGTATCTGTTCATTACTGCTAATAATGAAAAAAGCACTTCCTAATCATATAAGAGCACTGGAAAATAATGCGAATTAACCGAGCTGCAAAATTAAGAAACGCAATAGAAGAATAGAAATCTTTGCTTACAGTTTTTGATCGAAGCGGTACAGTTTCCGTAAGAATTCCACCACTCAACAAATTACTCGACACTACGGTGGATGTGAGAGTAATTACCCACAAAGTTAACATTACTCTTCTGAAACTTATCCACTTTTTAATGAAAATATCCGTGCTGATAAACCAAAACATATGAAGGAAGAACAGCAGCAATTTCTAGATAGGGCGAGCACATAACATTATGAAATGACCAGTTCAGTTAACGTCCTCTCTATATTAATAGAAAATATGAAGGAAGTGGCCGATTCTGTAGACACGTTGATCCTGACCTGGCCTGGAAGTGGTCTATTACCGTGCCATCCACTACATGAAGAAGTGGGCCCTCACGTCCGAGCCGTGCTCGCAGCGCCGTGGCGTCGCGGCTACGGATTGGCGCGCATTTGCCTTCTTCGCAGTGGTTCTGCCACAGAATGAGTATTTTGTCGAGAGATTCTTCTTTAGTGTGTCGATCAAAATAAATCGAAAACTCTTCAGACAGCAACCACAAATGAAATGTGAAGGTTTCTGCATCAAAAATGCAATGAGACGAGTAGTCGAGTACGAAGTGTGTTACTACAGCTACACATTCGCAAGAAATCATTTCCAACGAAGTGAATTGACCTAAAAATTGGCTGCGAACGCTTATGGTGGCTTTAGATCTATGTATTGGGATGTTTTTAACGAGTGGAGGAAGGTGGCCGATAATATAGACCCTGTCGTTTGTCTAGAAATCCATAAACATCAGAAGCAAATCAGGACTCCTGGAATATAAGAAGGAAATAGAATCGGAAACATTGTTTTTAGTCTCTTATATAAACGGTTTTCCATAAACCAAACCATACCTAAAAATTAACTAGCACACCGGACATAACAATACTGTGTGAGTCAAATTCGCGTGTAACGCAGTGAGCAAATATACGCCTACAATACACATGTGGATCATTGGTTCGATCCCGTTTCCGGACTTCACTAAGCATTCCATCATTCCGGATCCCGCAGATCGTTATCAGGCTTGTCGAGGAGGACAGCAGCACTGATTTGGTACATCGTCGGACACCGCAACTCATTGCATAGACCGGGTATGCTTTCATTCACCTCTAATTCAGAAAGTTAAATGCATCCTTTTCATTGGCTTAACTTACACAGATTCACTAGCACTTAGTCACACTGTTACAACGAGTAGTAGATGCCATTATATACGAAGGTTCCCACCACATGCTGAATGAACACCGATATCACATTATAATGTAAGACCAGCCATGAATGTGGAAAATATATGTTTTTCGGCTGCAGTATATGTATGTATAGTAAAACGCAAATTAGCTACGAAATTTCTTTGGCAGACATGGTCTTCCGCTGATGCCTACAACAACGGCGCATAAGCACAAAGACACTGGTTAAAAAACAACTGAATGTGTAAATGACTAGCTTGTTAATGCGTTTTAGTTTTTTTTTTACACCACAAACAGATGGTTATTTTTAACTATGTAACAAATAACACATTCCATTGCACATGTCATTGTTATGGTTATCATTGATTCTTTTATCACTGGAGAGGCACACTGTATGAAGGAAACCTAATCAACTACAGGCCCATGACTTCTTCGCTGAATGACACCCAGGAAGCATTGGTAACTGTGGTAATCCGTTCTGTGACAACCCGACCAAGTACCAATGAAAGCTCCTTCTGCCGCTCTTGAACGACATCCGCTAGGATGCCAACTTTTCGATAACGGAGTATGTAGAACTGCATCACGTTTTTTGCGTGAGGTTTTTAAGTTTCACTTCTTCCGCAAGAAGGTATGCATGAAAAATTTGCTGCACTGAGAATGTTGGATCGGTACAATCACGGATAATAAGAAGAGCATGTAAGGACAACACGATTGTTCTTCTTTAAAAAATGACAACATTGCGTGAGTTATCAAAAATAAGGATAATTTATCAAAGCGAAGATTCATCATCGCCAGCCGACTGTATACTCGGATATTGACACCAACTTGCACCAATTGCTTGTTTAGGATCTACCTTTCCGGATTGATGTGCACATCGAGGGAGGCTCTGAGCTACTTCCCTCACTTATTTCATGTTGGCAGTTATATCTAATGCAATCGTGACAACTTCCGATATTGTACAGCTACTGCACGGCACGACGTTTGTTTTCATTCGCTACGGACATAATTTTTAAAACAAGATGATGACTCTTCGAGAACCAGAGGGCTTGTTAAGAGCATTACAGAATTATGGAAGAGATTTCTGCTCTATTCCTGCTTAGGTATTACTGGTATGGTTGGTACAACACGCTATATGCTACTGTAGTCCATCATATACATATGTCAGAATCCCGAAGTCTTGCAGATTATCCTGAATATAATTCCATGTTTTTCTTTAATAAGCAGACACGAAATGGGTGTTATAGAATTTATTAGGATACAATCCTGAATATATTCCGGCATTTTTTATATCCACGCATTTCATATGACAAAATCGACTATACGTGAGGAATAAAATTAAAATAATAGCACCACCCAATGAACTCGTTCAAGAGAAAGTTTTCTGTATGTTTCAAGATAGAAAATGGAGCTTTTCCTGCTCGCGACCAGACAATATCGCTCCTGGATAAGCTAACGATTCGTTGCATTAAGACAAGGAGGATTCTATGTGCAAAAGTAAACCATCAGGTAGAAAGATACCTCCACACAGTCTACACTGGCCACAATGCACCCTCACAAATAGCTCTTAATAGGTCAGGATGTGTTAACAAGATTATTTAAGCACTCTATAGATTTGTAGTATTCTTTACATGGTTGATGTTTTACCCACATGTCAACCTAAGGACGGAACACTGGAAGAACGTTAATGCATTGTATTCTACTGTAGGTATCTTCCTGAAAGACCTCCACTTGCTGGTATTTAAGCAATTCGTTTTTGCAAAAGCCAATATCACACATCGTCAAGACGCCACCGCGTTTCCCATTCGATTTCATTCTTCATGGCGTTCCGAAGCGTTCACCACGGATAGCTGCCAACCTTTGAGGAGAAGAGGGAGTTCGCCCTGAAAAGCCTGATAACAACTTCCTTAACCCGGATTAATGGGGTGCACTTTTGACCTAGTGTGTTGCTGAACCAGGGCTTTGCTTTGCAGAAAGGAATATTTGCCATTGCACTATTCGCTTCCGTCCATATCAAGGCCTTATTTCGAGAGCCTTGTTTATTACCTTCTTAAAAAAAACTCGTTAGTGTGTTGGATAAGCGATCCAAATTTCTTGCTTGAAGAATTAAGGTGTATTTAACACAACTTTCGATTTCACCGACAAGCGCGCCATGTCCTCGGTTGACAATTAATAGTAAGTGAGGGAGAGGTTTCATTCCGTAATGATGTATTTCTTTTTAGCTTACGGGTGAACTGAATCTTCCCACAAAGAAGACGGTCTTCTTACTGCCAAGAGAGTTCTGGCATCATATAGTTCTAAGCAATGCACCATCTTCTATGATATGCTGAGATATTTGCAAAACTCCGGACCACAGGCATATGCAATGGAGAACGAACACGCACTGTTGTCCTTACCGGGGAGCAGCGCACTTCACCACTGCACCATCCGGGTACTTCGCTTTGCATGTCTCTCAGCTAGTTCTATCGATCTTTTTGCCAACAGCAATCACCCGTCAACGTGATTGATCTGGGGAACCAATATCGGCATTGAACCCAGTTAAGCTGAGGCTTAGTTATAATCACAATCTTAACTCTTTTATTTACTGCCTTTTTCCTCTTAATGGCAGGATCTTCTATTTGTAAGAATGAAATTGGCCTTCGCCATAATAAAGGGTAAAGGTCTCGACGTTGATCAATCCCTAAGGGATGCGCAATGCATTCGACATCATTAAGTATCGTTGGAGGTGATGAATGCATATCTGACCTTTACAATGACTCGCCGTGGCCTGCCTATGTATCGAGCCAGTGCTGCTATTCTCCCAGACAAGTCTGGTACCAATTTACCGCCCCCAAGGGATAGAAGGCTTGGTGGGCCATGGGCACGGGGATCGATTCCACGTGTGTCGCAGTGCCGCCTCCAACCACTGTGCCACACGCGGCCTTCACCATAATAGTGGGTACAATTAGGGGATTCGGATGCCTAACGGTTACCTTCGAAGAATGAATTTCTACTTAAGAGACAGTTTAACAAGAGGGTTTTCGCTCTCATCTCGACTTGAGCTTGCAGATTTCTCGACACTGTGTTTAACTTCTCCACTTTTCTTATTTTGGCTTAACCTCTTCAACAGCAAATTTTCAGAAAAAGACCTGCCAAAACAGGTCACTTTCCCGTCTTATGGCAGAACATCTCGAAATCGCTTCATCAACTCCACAACTTGGAGTGCAGCAGTTGGTTATAATGACCTTTATTTGTCAGAGAGGTGGAAGAAAATGTATAGCCAATCAAGGTAGGAAGTTGGTTAATGGGTCGTCGAGACAAAAATGCAACCTGCGGTTGTACGACAAACCTACGCGTTGGTATTTCGTTACGGAATGTTATTTGCTCGAATAACATGAGTTACGTTGTTTAACTGATATACTTCGACCAACTTGCTTTTCTGCTCTTGAGACAAGTTTCCATCGGATTTCACTGCAAATTACGTTAAAAAAGCGTGTAAGTCTTTGTTTGAAAACAAAGTTTTTACGTTGTAGTTAGAGAACAAGAAATAGTCCACATGGTTAATCATGTGCGTGTTGTTCTGGCCCACAGTTCTTACCTTTGGCGAAGGGTCTGAGGCCCTCAGCCTGGTCGATCGTCAGTCTTGTGGATCAGAGCCAAATTTTCCTCCATGCCACTATGCTTCCTCGAGAAACTCGATGCTTCCTGGCATTCGTTTGCTTTTATCTGAATTCTCGATGATACGTCGAACTTAGTTTGTTCACATTGTGGATAAACCTCTTCTAAGCACATCATTCGAAACTGTGAAGCATCAGGAAGCAGAATAAAAACTCAGGCTATATTCGTCTATAATGTGAAATCAACGTGTCACGTAGGTTGAAATCAGAGGAGATCGGTTGAGCTTGCACGTAATGCATGGGAGAAACAGTGAAGTAAACAGATAACGTTCTCCTCCATAACACCTCTATGATTTCAGGGTGCTCTTTTCAGTGTACACCTTGTATGCTGGAAGGTATGTAAGTGGTACGATAGTGCTGTTGGCGTTATTAATCACTGGATCAACTGAAAATTCTATGTATCATGGAGCAAACATGGTGGGAACAGACGTAGATGAACTTTGATACAATTGCTAAGTGAACTGCTGTAAGTGAGAACCGTTAGCAGCTGGGTTTCACATTCTAGTTCACTCACACATTATTGGCAGCTAACCGGAATGTTTTACTCCACAGATACACTCACAAATGATATGAAATTCCTCGTGTCCCTTGAAGGATCAGCGTACACGAAGCTCGAAACAGTGACGAACTATGGGTGGAATCATAATCTAATGAGAGTTGTTCGATGGATCACGAGAGCACAAATGTTATAGACGACGTGTGATGAGAAATGCTTAAAATAGTGGCAACGACTAGGTCCTGGGGAGAAGTAAATAACATGCATGAACACGAAAATAGCATTTTTCGAAAAATTTACTGAATCTCACAATCTCCTCTAAAATCTCTTTTTTGTTGTTTTGGTTTTGCTTGGTGTTGTTTTTGCTTTTGCTTTGCTTTTCTTTTGTTAAATCTCTATTTAAGTAGTTCTACACATTTTGAGTACATCTAAACAGAAATCTAAGTAAACTCAGAAAGCCAGGAATTGACAGTTTCTCTTTTCGTAATGTAACTAGTCGCGAGCTAGTTGCGTTTAATTTGAAACTCATTACATTGCAAAACCCGATAACAAACACTCATCGAAAAAAACCAACGATGTCCTCTGAAGCTATAAGATAGTTTGACGTCGCAGTGAACAAAAAACTACAATTCTGGCTAGCCGCTGAACCTTGGATAATTGCACAACTCTACCTTTTCGCAGCGCGGTAACAATTATGTCAAATCTAAACATATCTGAACATATGCTTCTCAACGATTTGCCGCCTCATCGTGGCTAGGAGGTGTTCCTGGGTGCCGCACTGCGATGTACAGTGGGAGTATTCATCCTCCTGACAAGGTTTCCCAAGATGAGAAGAGGTCTGGCGTTTCCATCAAGAACCTCTGCTAAGAGTAAACCAATGCCAAGGTCCACCACCATCCTGGTACCAAACTAGTCGCATGGTGGCCAATCTCCCTCTGGCCCAACAACAAAACTCCGAAAAATAGGGGTTGTGCTGGGGCCTGCAGAACCAGTGAGGACGGGTCATCCAAGTATCCAATTGAGTATCTCAATCAACCTTTGGGAAGATTTACTAATTGGGGCGAAGAACCATTATAACCTTTTGATCCTTACCAACAACGTACAAGTTCTCGCAATTCACACCGATTCCAGTCTATTAGAGTGCACAAGTCTCTGATGTGACTGAACAAGTGGGATCTCGCCAAGCAGAACGTCGTGGTGTCTCCGACTGCACCGTTGATATCTGTCGCTGTCGGTACTGTGGCAATTGTTTAAGCATTCAAATTTTGCATTCGGCTTTTTGCAAACGATGTTTCTGATACTGCAAACAATTTGAAGTAAAGTTAATATTTTGGAAAAAGTTAGTTAGGAAAGCATTGCAAAGTGCCTTCTTTTTTCCAAGTTCTGAATTCGTCATTTGCTCTGGTTATCGACATACCAGCATCGGCTCAAATGTTTTAAATAATCGCAAGAGATATTTGTGTCTGTGTTTATTTTAAATAAAGCTTTAATAAGGATTAAACATTGGCGAAAATAGGAAAGAAAGAGAAAAAAAGACAATATTGGGACGCCAGTTGTGTGACTAGGCATGAGCAATATTTCGCTAGTCCACCAATCAAATACTCGAGGCACACCGAAATCTATTTATTGTTGCACCTCAGCCCATTTCACTAGCGAAGGTGCACCCTTCAGAAGCACTTTCGGTGAACAATGGTGGGTCCATTTTCATGGTACTCGTCCCTTGTGACCCACATTTCCCGGAAGGTTGGCAAAGAGGCCAGAACAGATCCACCCATCCAGACTGAATATTTACGATCAGGAGGGGCAATGATCCTCACATTCATCGACCTGGAAAAGAAATCTTCACAGAATCTAAGCAGGTAAAGTAATATATGAGCGGGTTATTCCTACGAAAAAACTACAGACATAGGAACTAGAGCAGTCAATTCTTTGTCCATGCGCTCAGGAAGGCCGGGAAACAAGGTGTTTCCTCCCGTCAGAACAGTGTTGGCCCACAGATCTTTTCGGATGTCAGTAGTGCATCTCATAACCGAGTTAAAGGCAGTTTCATGGACACCAGGAGCTTCTACTCCGAGTAGTGATGGCTAAAAAAATCGTCCTACTTATTCAAAGCAACGAAAAATCACATTCTAATGGACACACCTGGAAGAGAGCTTCAGTGCATCGAAAACGCTCGGCTCCAACGGAAATTAATTTTCCATCGGGAAGCGAAAACGACGTGTGGGTAGAGGATGACGAGGAAGCCGTGGACAATTCCTTTTCAAAATCTAGAGCTGTGTAGCACAATTTTTCTTTAAGTTCGCGGACAATTTCAAGCTCTGAAGTGGTGGTGAACCAGTAGCCTTGTTCAGTGAGAATCCTCGCCATGTAGTCAGTTAGTTGACTACCCGCAACGTTAAGACGGAAGGTTGCATGGGATATAGCGTATCCCTGGAACATCAAGTGAAGAGATAATCTAGTAAATTACCAGCAAGAATTTACCTCATTTATAGGGACGGTGTGAGTGACTCCATCTCCGGAGTCCAGAACTACTCCAGTGGTACGCCCGGAAGCGTATAAGGACAGTACAGCTTGGATGGCTATGTACATACCGGGAGTATTAAAACTCTCAAACATGATCTGTGTCATTTTCTCTCGATTAGCTTTAGGGTTAAACGGTCTTTCAGTTAGAAGCACGGGATGGTCTTCAGGAGCGATACGAAGCTCATTGTAAAACACGTGGTGCCAGATCTGCTCCATGTCATCCCAATTCGTGACGACGCCATGATCTATGGGATAACTCAAGGTAAGCAGCCCTAAAGATGCGAAAAAAATAAGGAAATAGTGTTGGGCAGACAACTGAAACGCGACTACAAAAGGAATCGCTAACTCAACCTCTTCTAGTCTGAGCCTCGTCTCCAACATAGGTGTCCCTACGTACCAATCTAACCATGAGCTCCTGTTGACGAGGACGCCCTACGATTGATGGGAGAACAGAACGTGGAGTCTCCTCTCCAGAGAAACCTGCCTAAAAGTGGTCACTTCTTTAAAATCCTAACTAGAAGGTCTTAACAAGCATTAACAGCTTTTATCAAATCATATTTGATAAAAGACCTTTAAACTTTCAAAGTTTCTAAGTTTGAAATATTTGTGATCTGACGTCATTTCAATGTTTCCATTGGCTACAGAACCTCTATCAACCGCTCAATGTGTGTTCCACGTGCATTTTAAGATTGACAACAATAGATCTGGTGCTATAAGGTAAACAGGTAGAATCACACTACTCGTCAAACTTGGTGAACTAATCGACTTTCGTGGGTATGTAAGTCGACGCGATCTCTTTTAAGAAGTTAAAAGCGTAGTGCTGTGTAATAAGCAAATAACGCTCTTGTTTTGCCTTCTGCTCTGAACAGGCATACCCACTTCAGCAGCACAATGCCCTTGACTTGCAGAACCCTCACAGAAAACCCATCATTGGGAAGGGTTTAATAGCATACGCAGTAAGTATCTGAGGACGTACTACGAAAAAAATCCGAAAGAGATGCGTCTAGTCTCAATGTATTTGAGTCGTTGCTCGGGAAGACGTATTTGAACGACGAGTCGACCCGCTGCATTTTCACGGTTAATATACCGAGTATGAAGTTTCTCCAAAAAAAATGACGTGAAAAATGTTTCCTTTCAACTTTTGGTCGTAGAAATTTTAACGAAGAGAAATAATGAGAGGTCGCGTCATAATGGTACTGGGGGTGAATCGAAGTGTTATAAGAATATTGCGGAAGAAAACGGCTGAGCAATACGAATAGTTGTGATCAAAGTTCCAACATTTCGGTCACCACTTACATTTAGTAGACGTTCAACTACTTACCACTGTAAAAGTGTTGAATAAAGAAATGTTAGCAAAATAATAGCAAACGCACGCTCACTTTACACATTCCGGAACCGTTGTCGATTACCATAGCCGGAGCTTCGTCGTCGCACATGATGGTGAAGTTTGCTGTCAGCTAATGATAGTAAGTCTCTCCCTTCGCTTTTATAGGCTCGCATCATCGTTATCGCGCCATATCAACGGTTTTACACGCTGGCGCTAGCAACCGCTGTGTAAACACTTCGCCTATTGGCTGATGATATGCGGTATCTGGAATTAAACGTGAAAATGTTTTGAACATTCATAACAGCCGTTTTCTTGTTCAGCAATCGCGTGGTTTTTAAACAGCATACATTTACTTCCATAGAAAAACACGATACAATACAACACTTGAGTCGTCAACCACATGCAACTATAATCAGCTGTTCTAAACTTCCTCATTGGAAGTCACGAAAAAGCGGCTCTGAAGAAGGCGATACTGCCGAAACATCAGCTAGTGTTGTATTGCATCGTGTTTTTCTATGGAAGTAAATGTATGCTGTTTAAAAGCCTCGCGATTGCTGAACAAGAAAACGACACATTCATATTCCAATGCCGAGGTTAATAGAAAGTCGATCCTGGGAACTATTCATAACAGTAGTTAATCATGGAGTATGGTTCACACTGAAAGTAATGAAAGAAAGGCTACTTTTGGTGCACCACTACCGCAGGTTTTGCATAAGCCACATGCATTCGCCTTCATTCCCTGTTCGATCCGAATGCTTAGGTGCACAAAATGACGGTGAATTGCAGCACAAACCGCTTCATGTAGCTATCGACAGTTTTTTATCTATCAATATATGAAACGTTGACGTCAAGGATTTGATTGACATTACTTCACGGGTAGTGTGATCAGTGGACTGCCGGAGTACTGACAAAAGCACAAAGAATGCAAAGAATACTAGAGTACAAAGAAAGACATGTTGATTAGTAGAGCCGAGAATAAAGGAAAGTCGGTTTTGAAACATTTTTATTGCTCTTTGCCAGCTGATAATGATACCGACTTCTGAAGGATTGATTGTCCGAGAAAAACAAGTTACTATCACCGGACAACCAAAACTATCAACTATTAGAATCCTGCATAAAAGAACATCATAGAGTGAGTGTGCCTCATTTGAGAGATGGTCCGCTGAGGAATACCTGACTCGACACGAAGGCGAAAATCCCATAACAAAACGAAGGGGACCATACGCCGAAGCGTTAACCGAATAAAAATTGTTTATCAACCTCGTGTAAGCTTATCAAGGAGAGAATACATGTTGATTAGTAATGCCGATGTAAAGGGAAAGCCGGTTTTGAAATATTCAACTATAGCTTCGAAAGCTTCAGGCAACGTACTATAATGACCAACTCTATTTTGTTTTCGTTATACACCGGCTTTCACTTATCCTCAGTATAAAGTATCAATATATCAATATGGGTGCGTCTAGCGCAGTGGTCAGAGGCGCTCTGCAATACACATGGGATCGATCCCACGCCTATAGCTCACCAATCTTTCTTTCCCTCCGAGGTCGGCAAATTGATGCCAGACTTACGTGAGGGGAGAGCAGCACCGAATCATTATATTAGTAGACCAACGTGAGTCATTGTAAAGAACAGATATGCATTTACTCACGTCTAACGAAGCTTTCGAAGTCGAATGCATGACGCATCCCTCAAGGATTGAAATTGATAAGATGACATGCCGAAACGTTAGCCGAGCAAAACATGTAAAACGTGGTGGCCGTTCAGTGTTAAAAGTGGACACTGGTCTTCTATTTTTAACCATTCTTCAAGCAAGGATTCGTTATTTAATTAGTCATTGTCTACGGGTGTTCTTGTCTTGGTGTCTGTGTTATTCGAGCCGTTGGATGATCGTAGCATTTCATCTGATGATGTGTATGGTGTGTGTATGTGTGTGTTGTGTGTGTTTGTGTGTGTGTGTGTGTGTGTTGTGTGTGTTTGTGTGTGTGTGTGTGTTGTGTGTTTGTTTGTGTGTGTGTGTGTGTTTGTGGGTGCGTGTGTGCGTGTAATATATATATATATATATCTGTTTGCCACCGCGAGTCATTTCTTGATATCGCTTCACCTACATTGCCCTAAAGAATCACAAGGTCATCAACTAGTGTATCGTTCAATTCTCAATTCTCAATTTCAATTCAATTCTCAACTGACTATCTCAGTATATCGTACAAATGTTTTTGTAGTCAACAAGCTAAAACATTTGCGATTCACTATTGCATTATTCGGAGCTATTGGTGAATACGGTCGATATCTAATAAGTTGTTTGTTATTCTGTACCGTATCCACTGATATATGTGGGATATGACAGATGGCGTTTTCTACTCGTTCAAGTTTGTGTAAAAAAAGGTCCATATGCGAATCTTCTTATGAATCGATTTGTTGAATAACTTCGCTATTTCCCTACATTAAAGAAATGAATATGCACCAAATACGAGCCGAATCTTTGTCATTTCAATACATGAGTATTTACTCTTTTCATCGCGGTCATGTCACATTTTCATTTACATTTTTCAGGAAAGTAATGTTTTGTTTCAACAGAACGCCGGGATTGATCTACCGCGGCCGTAGTAATTCTTTTTCAATAACAGTTCAATGACTGTGTTTTTGTGTCCTTTTCTACCATGTTTGTCACTGGTTAGAATAATAAAATGATCTACAGGAAAGTGATTAGGGTTGAAGAAGTCGGTCGACATAGTAAACACGAGAAGGAAGCAGAGAGGTAGTTGTGCAGGAAGGATTTCTCGGTGTCGTTAGATATGTGTATCGGTCGCATCACTCTACCCTATCGACGCACGATCGTCGTTGACATCGCATCAATGTGATCGCGCAGAGGGCACAACGGTGGTTAGGTATGGACGGCGCTCGTTTTGGATTAATTCGAAACGTAAACAAATTCTACATTTCACTTTACTTCTATCCTTCTCTTTATACCTTTTCTTAAAGCCCTTTGTGGGGAAATGAAAAAACTAAACGTGTTTCTGAGCTTAAATGTCAACTGATGAAATTCGACATAGTAGTTAGTGGCACACATCCACAAACCGCGAATTTGCTGACGGAGTAGCTGGTTGTGATCAATGCACAAGCACAAAAATAACTGTTGCTTTGTAGTTATAGTCTGCGTGCTTCTAAAGTTGAAAAAGTAATGTGTATATGAACCGAGTTCGTCTAGTTCAGGCAATTCGAATCAGCAAAATGTATGGTTTCAAGTCCTTATTCGCAAATGAATAGTCATGGCAAACCAAATGCTACAGTCGGTTTGACAATGCACTAAAATGAGAACGCGTAAAATGTCCTTTTATTTATTTGGATATTCGCATGTGTCGTCTTCACCGTTGATACGAGTCCCAGTATTATTTCCAATCGTTTTCTCTCGCGCAATCTTCTTCCATACTGATGGCTTCGAACATGGTGACGTCCACGACGGCCCATTTCTCAGCGCAGAAATCGTCTCCATCTGCGAATAGAAGTGGTTGGCGTTGCCACGACCGCGTCTGCCCATCTTGAGAGAGCACTCCTACATGCTCTTTGAGTCCACTTCACTGTTCTTTTCGTCAACCTGTCATTCGTTCTTCTTATTGCATGGACGGTCCATGTGTTTCGCTTTTGGTGTACATTCTTCTGGACCTCAAAGACGGGATAGGTTTCGAATATCTGGGCTTTGCATTTCAGAAAGACGTTGTGAGTACTGGTTAAATTTTAGAACAAATTGTTCAGGCGCACTGTGAGTGGTGCACAAAAATCTTGATGTGGTTGAAGTGTCTACTCACGTTGTTACTGTTTAGCGATAAGAGTTCTGCTAAATCGAAAAGGTGAGCGGGGAGTGTTGGGTCCTTTAGTTGGTCAGTGGCTTCTTTGAGAGGTTAAAATACGCCTCATGCTGCTTTCTTTCTTCTACCTAATTCCTTACTTATGTTCTTCTCCATGTTCGCTGAACTCCCAAGGTACACGTACGAGGTGGTCTCTGTAATGAGAAAACCATCTAGTTCGATTTGCTCGCCTTCGTAGAATGGGTTCCTCATGAACTGAATCTTCGTCCTGCGCCCAGCCCTATCATTTTTCCTGCTTCGTCGAGTTCGCTGAGAATCATCTCTGTTTCACTGGTGCTCCACGAGAACTTGTCTGTGAAAAGAAGATTTGCTAGGAAGTTTCCATAAACATGTATGCCATTATTGTCCCAATCGAGTGACTTCACCATCCACTATGGTTAAGCAGTAAACAGCTTTAGTGATAAGATGACTCTTTGTCGAATGTCCTCTCTATAGGTACGATGAGAGTTCGGCAAAAAGGCTGTGTAATTTTTGCTGCAGTTCTGATAAAAATTGTTTAGCGTCCGTGTACAAGACAGGTCAACTCCTTGGTCGACTAGCTCTGGTAAGATTTCATTGGTATTGACACTGTCAAACGATTTCTCGTTGCCGATGAATGTTTGTTCAAGGAGCAGGTGTTGTATACCCAGTAATATGGTTTAGATGTGGTTTATACAGCAAAGTCTCCGTCGGAATCCTGGTTGCTGAAAAGGTTATTCCTTATCCAAGGTCTTCGATGTGTGAAAAAGGATAATCTTCGTGAACAGCTGGTAGAGAACATTCAGCAAGGATATTGGATGATACTTACGAAAATTTCTTCGGTCACCCTTCTCAGGAATGATGATCGAGTACGGAGTCCTTTACTGGACTGGGATTTCCTTGTTTGAAGGTAAAATGTTATGTGAGTTGGGGGAAGCACATATAATTTGCAGCCTCAAGCTGTATGGAAGTTGACGGTTATACTTCTTCTCATGGTTTGCATTGCAACTCGAACTTCATGACGTAGAATCTCGGGCAGTTTTTCACCAGCGAGGATTTCGGGGTCCGATAGATGGGTTGAATTGTGGAGCGGTTGGACTTACAATACCACTTTACACCTATGTCGATGGGTAAATTTCCAATAGCTCTACAAAAGTAACCCATAAATGTGAACATTAAACTACTGTGTTCATCGATGTATGTGAAGATAAAAAAAATACAAAGCTTATTCGAAACATTTATTATCTCTACAATATTGTAAGCATTGGGATCTATGATAACAGATGCAGAATGAAAGTGCAGTTAATTCTAACCACAATGATGTTGAGATGTGAAAAAAAAACTTGGCACTCCAGTTAAGCTTCAACCAGCGATTATTACCCAAGCTGAGGCTGCAGACGAAGTGAAAAACAGTTGAACACTGTGAGCTCAATGAGTACATAAAGGGTACTTGATCGTCTGGGCGGCAGTATTTGTAACCATGTTCCGAGAATAACACGTACTGTAAGGTAATGTATGCTGAATTTTCACAAAAAATCGTGGTTATGTGTTCACTTTATGGTAAAACATTTTCTTGTTTGTGACTCTTCGATTTTTCCGAACTACTCTAGTGGAACAACTAAAATACATCAATTACCGGCTATGAAACGATCACCCACTAGGATCGCTCTTGTGGGTAGTCCTCGATTTTCTAAACACATGAGCACGTGAAAGGTGAGTTCATACTTTTATCTATTATAAGACAGCGCTGTGTTCACACCGTAGCCATTTGCGTGGTAGTAATAGCGATGTACTAGAACAAAAGGATTCCATGAGTGTTTGCATCAATAACACCAAAAAACTTTCCAAATCAATATTTATCTTTTTCTTGCACGAAGATTTATACATCTTGTTATTATTGAGGTACGAATGAATTATTTGTTGATTAAACGATTTATAACGAAGTTTCATTGCGAAGGATCTCTATTCGACCTATTCTAAGATTTTTGTTCCATAACATTTTTCTTTCCAGAAGAAGTGGCTAGAACGAAAGTTATCAAATGGTTAAAAGAGAATAGGGAAACATCTCATTCAAGAAAACAAAAAAGCACACAGAGTCAGCCATTTACGTACTGCCTATTATATTTTTTCATGGCAGGGTATTAAGGGTGAAACAACCACAATAATTCTGAGACATATTTCGAAAGCCGAAAATAAAATTCTGAGACATTTGCAAAACTCCGGACAGCAATTGCTGCGGTGCGGAACGAACGCGCTATTACTCTTTCCGGGTAATAGGCGAGGGGCTCGCATCGAGTGGTGGTCCCCCGGAAAGGGTAATAGCACGTTACTTACCCACCGCAGACACCTACGGTCTAGAGTTTTACAAATATCTCAGTATCTTTGTGGTTGTTTCACAAGAAAGCACACAGTTGTAATGCTTTCTTAACGCTTTCAATTTTTACTTTGATGACGTGTTCATTTCCGTATGTTTTGGATCGATGCTTATAACAACGCACTGAATATTCTTAATAATTTAGTTTTCTACTGATTTTTCAAGTAGGAAATCTGTGCTAAGACCAGGGTAACCACCAGATTGACCTGCTCCACAACACAGGATGAATTCTTGTAGATGACATAGGACTGTAAAATCAATGGGCAAGAAGGATTTATTTCAAGATATAGGGCTTGGTTAAGGTGTTTAACATTTCAGAGAATTATAACTTCGATTCATGGAGAACACTGGTAGTGGTGAGCAGATTGTTCACGTCTGTTCTCCATTTTACCAAGTGAGCAACAGTTATATCTTTCAGAGCGGGAATAGCTTGAATTCTTCCCATTTTCATCCCCAGTTTCTTTCTTTCTCTTCAACTTCGGTAGCTGCTGCGTTGAAATCTTCTTCATAGTGACTCCAAGACCTTCATTCACTAAAATTACACTGTTTTTACTTTTACCTTTAATGTGAGAGCGAGGGCGTAATTAATAAGGGCAATGTCATCGTTCTTTACCCAGATTCACTTTCAGGATTGAATAGCATCAACTACAAGCTAGGCGGGAAAATTACATCATACTACCATTGCTGCAACGCAAGGTTTTAAATGGGCTTCCAAGTTGTTTAGAATAGACGAATAAATAAACGGAAAAACTCAGTGCAGTACAAATTCCTCATTGTAAAAAGAACAGTTGTGCAGAGAATGATTCCTCCAATAAGGAATTGAACCGTACTTCGAACACCACAAAATATCTACTAGCAAACATTCAACCACTAAAAAGAGTAAATGTGACATAACTCAAGCAAACACATATTATCGAGAAGTGTAGTAGGAAACCTCCCAACGATGCAAGAAAATAAAGCCGCTTCATGGATCTTGAAAAGAAGAAGAAAACGTTTTAAAACATGCCATTGTGATTGGCGCTCAAGTGTATTGTAACGTCTCGTCTGAATTTCTGCTAGAATTACTTTGAAGTGTCGTAACCAGTTAATCTAATCACTTGCACATCTGTGCTCTCACTGTTATTCGAGCAGCTTTAGTGTGTGCCATAAAGACCTCCAATGGCCGCTGACGTGTTTGAGAGTAACTCAGCGAGTTCTGTCTCAAAGGGAATAACGTATTTATTCTAAGGCTTTTAAAAAAATTCTAGCGATCGGATCGGCAGTTTTTTTAAGCACCATATAATGGAACAGTACATGGCAAGATCCCTGACACGGATTGAAACATCGGATTACTTCTCTTATTTGTGTGCGACGACAAATTGCTATTACTATCTTCTCTATGATTGTCTTGATTGCTCCGAGTGATCACTCTTCTCGTCTAGGTAGTGCCCAGGTTTCTAAAGCGTACACGCGCTAAGAGAGGAAGAAATGCTGAGTTGAAAAAGTTTGGATCGGAACTGGATGATCTTGATCTTTTCACTACATTCCCAATCTTATTATAAAATCACCAAACCGAGAAGTCCCTGATGCTCATCTCTGGAATTAAGCCATTCTTCATGTTGGCTTCTCGACCGAGAAACACTTGGCTGCGATATTCAGATATAGTAGTCCTGTTGAATGTAAATGGGTATCGTAAGCGAATCATTTTTTTTAAAAATCGTTTCTTGTAGTTAAATCGTTGAACAATTATAGCACACAAGCTCGAGATAGGACAGTTTTCCTTTCGCCTACCTAATGTTTAAAATTATAGAAGCGATATCAGCAGAAAATGAAGATCACGTATTTTCCGGCTAACGACTTTCACTTTGATGCTGTTCCACAATAGCTTTCACATGATGGCATTGTACCACTTGTATCAACTATAGTCCCGTTAATAGTCGAGTGATTCGAACAGGCGCCATTAAATCCTCCATATTTTCTCTGTCGCGTGCAAAAGTAGCCCAGTGGGTTCTGCTCGTTTTAGGGAATCGTTGAGCATTATATCTTCCTTCTTCGCTTTTCGTGAAAAGCTCTGACCATTGGGTCGGTGGTCTTCCTGTAGCGCGTTTGACATCCCGAGAAATGCAGTCATTAACGGCTCGATGGCGTTGCATAACCTCGCATATCTCTCACCCGGCAAACTGCCAGTATTTTGCTAATAGGAGACCTTTTGTTTTCGCAAACAGATTTCGAAATAAACTTGCTATGAACAATCAATGTGCTAAATTTTTTATCAAGGAGGAGTGTGTAGCGCAGTGGTTAGTGACACCATATGATGGTGGGTATGTGGATGCGTGTGGGTTTGATACCGCGCCCTAGGCATACTAAGCCTTTCATTCCTCAGGAGTCGAGAAATTGAGAGGATAGCAGCACTGACTTAATACGTCGTTAGGCCACCGCGAGTCATTGTATAGACGAGACATGCATTCAATCGCCTCCAACGATGTTTGATGAAGTTGAAAGCATGGTGCATTCTTCAGGAATAGGCTAACCTCGTGAGCTTTATTCCTTACTTTTTCTTACTTTCCAATGTTGGCAAAATTGCACGAGGTTAGTGAAGAAGTTTTATTCGGCTAACGTTTTAATGGGAGCCGGTTGTAATGCAGTGGTCGGAGGCGACCTGCAACACACTTGGGATCGATACCCGCGCCCATGGCTCACCAAGCCTTCTGTCCCTCCGGGGTGGACAAATTGGTACCAGACCTGTCTAGGATGATAGACGATACATTGGTCGGCCACCGTGAGTCATTGTGAACGCCAAATATGCATTTAATCGCCTCCAGCGATGCTTAATGAAGTCGAATGCATCCCTAAGGGATTGATCAACGCCGAGAGCTTCGTTCTTTGTGCTTTTTTAACGCTGCAACGTCTTTCTTTGCTTCGAAATCAGACTGATCTGAGTCGATTGTCAACAGCTTCCGATGTGGGTCTTCGTTATCGCATCGAGCAGAATCTAGTGGAGCATCAGCTTCACCAGTGAGCTCGGTTCAACCTCACGCTACGTTTTCAGTGAAAAATGTGAAAAACTTTGTATTTTGACAAGTAGTTCATGAAAAAACGGTCAATTATTTCGATGAGGACTGAGGGTAAATTTTTCGAATGTTCGCTTCTGGTCTTTGCGGAACCGATAACTCTGCAGTGCAGTGTGGATCATTGACGATAAAGAAGGTTGAATTTCACAGAATGGAATGGGTTGAACTTTATAAAGACTCTCATGTCTAACATTGACAGGGAGAGTATTCTTAGTATTTCTGGTATATTTAGGAAGCTGCCCAACCCAACCCAACCATTGCATTACAATCGATAGGTCCTGGTGTGAAGTCCTTCAAGGGTTTCTCTCTCATCAGTTTTAGAACGGTAGTAGGCAATGGCGACTTTCTAAAAGTTATGACGTTCGTTTTAAAAGCATGCAGGGAATACCTCAGTTTAGTGTTCGTCGTTGTTAATTGTTAAGCAATGCTGTTCTGTAAGGAAAATCGTTAAATCATGCACTACTCTACAACATTTCAACAAACATTTGGCACACGTTAACTTAAACAAATCGATGTTCACGCGAGAACTGGGTAGATGAATTGTTCCTTAGATTAGTCTTCTCTGGTATCATAAACATCATTTAATAAGCGGAGTATTCGATCAGTTCAATTATGACCTGGTTAGTATTTTAGGCATGTATCACTATTTCTTCTGCTGTGAATAAAAATTTTGAAATGCCTTCTAGTAAGATGAGAAAGCTAGAAAACATGTTTCGCTCTGCTTTGCTCGGACCACTTGTAAGTGTACAGTCAGCCGTTTTCCTCCGGATGTCGTGATTTAAGCCAGTACATTGACTGATTTGTCTACTACCTTCCGCTATCTCTTGTATCCATTGAGATAAAAGGTTCTCAAATCATATAAACCTGCTTTTTCGCACCACACGACTGTGCGCTTTCATTGTTACGCATTTTATTCACAGTCGACAGTCGACATTCACATGTCCGCTACATGAGTACGCGTCACTTAGCAGAGCGATGTAATCAACTGGAGATCTTCGCTGGCTGAAATCCGTTTTTCAATAAGTAGTAGGGACGGCAATCGGAAGAGATTGTACACTCAACATCATGACATCTGTGCCAATATCCAGCATTTTTCTGACTTACTGCCATTTACCTCGCATGTTTTGTAATTTATACCGAAATCTAGGGAAAAGGCTGGAAAAAATCAATTTTGGCAAGCTGGATTTCGTATCGGATGACATACCAGGAGCCAAATAATGACCGGTGTGCCATATCATGGTAGAAATCTGTAAAGAGAGCAATCTTGTGAGAGGTATATTTTATGTGGAAAAAACTATATGTAGTCGAGATTTGAAATATTTGTATTTTACATTGTCCACATTTGGCCGGCGGTCCATCGAATGATTATAGGATATAATGTGGTGATGATAATGTTTCAAAAGTTTTCGCTGCACAGGAATGAGCTTATTTCCAACGCAAAAAACTTGGTCTGTAAGATCGAAAACTACCTACAATAAAAACTTGAAATCTTTTTAGCACTAACATTATTGGATCCCGAGGAAATTCACACTCGACCGGGATTCTTTGTGTTCAAACAGAAAGCATAAATGAATCTGTAGAGCGGCAATACATCTTCACGTATGTCAGTGCACCACAGTCAACATCAAATAGATTGAAATCTTCTTTAAAAATTAGAAAAAAAAACTAGAAACAAATGTGTTATCACTTGGCAGAAGGAGATTCGAGTTCTTGTTATCTTAAATAAGAGAATTTCATCGCTCAACTGTGCTGAAGCTGGTTTTGTGGGTCGCGTATCTGTTGCTTATTTTTCCTTTCTTAATTTGATCTCACATATTTGCTTAACAGAAGAAAATCAACATCGTCAGTTGTTACTCAACAACGTCGGAGGTTGATCCAGGCGAATCTAACGTAAAGAGAAGAATGGCGCGAAAAAATGGATCTATAGCCAGAAAATTCTCCTCACGAAATAGCAAGGGATATGGAGATCACCTTCAGAAATATTGTACGCGGCTTACATTTCCCACAGAAATTCTCTTGCTTAAGAAGAACGATCAACATTGCCAAGCATGAAAACCTCGAAATGGGGTGGCTGTACCGAGTATCAATCACACCTTTATCAGCAGTTTGAGTGGGTAGCGCGATTGTTAGAGGCACTCTGGAATGCACTCAAGGTTGTTATTCCGATAATGACCCTGAGTAGGCTTTTCATGAATCAAGCACGAGCTTTGTACGCTTGCCAAGGAAGACTGAAGAGTTTCTGCAGAAGAAAAGATACCACGTTTAGATAGTGCTGCAGCTCACACTAAACGATGGCTATTAGTAGAATCTGCAACGGAGCAGTGAGGGAACATAACCATCATTGTCGACATACGGGATTCCAGAAGCACTGCAAGAAGAAAAACAAATATAAACAGATGTCGTTGAGATATCTGTGAGCACAATTTCGCTCTCCGCTCTGTTCAGTGAAGACGCTCGAATTGCAGTTTCCTTCGTGATGTTATTACATCGCACTCTTCCATGACCCGTCATTACATTTACGCTGTGGATCCCAGTACTTCTTACATTCGATCCACTTTCTTCGAATTCATCGTCCACGAGGGGTTTCGGATATCTAGCGTTTTTTTCAGTGGCTCTTTGAGGATTTCGTCTTCTTTATGGAAGTCATAGAATGCAGGTCGAGTGAATTTTTTATGGATATTTGAAAGTAGTCGAGTTAGGATGTTCCCACATAGATTGGAGGAGAGCGCTGAGAAGGAGTCCAACTAGCACTTTGCTTCCTGATTACTGCATTACTGACCACTCCGTTACGAATCAGTCAATATACTGACTGATCTCTATGATCTGTGGACTACTACTACGTGCACTATTTCAAAAATGCGTGAAACTGCACATACAAGTGGGACAGAGACTCGGCTAGTAGAGGACTTCGAGAAATTATTTGATACCGTGAAGACTATTCTACTCGCATTAGCTGATCAAGGAAACACGTGCTGTATATAGAAGAAAAATAGTCACTGTGGAACGGATATACTGTTTTCTGAACTTGTACTCAAAACGGAAGGTAATAACGAAATACGGCAAAGAAACATAATTTCGCTAAACGTATTCTTCGCAACATTACAGTAGTTTGCGCAGTCACTCGATTGGGATGAAAAAGCGATACTGTTGGTGGACGACTGCAACTGAAACTTCGCTTAGTCGGCTGCACGGCTACCTTATCGAAGGGATGAAATCAGACCGTGGGGCGATCAGAATGAAACCATTTTCACGAGAAACGCCAGAGTTGGAAGATTGGAAGAGAATAAAGTGTCCCTAATCAGCCACTAATTCAGATGATCTCATTCTCCGTACATCTAGAACGCTGAAGGAAAGCAAACAATTACATTGAAGAAGAACTCAGTGGAACAACACGAACAACGCTGAAAGCCTTTGGCTTCGATTAAAGGCCACTGGCTATGTTACTGCGATATATGTGCTATTCAACGCAGCAGCTTTTCAAACATTCCCTCAACAGATCATTAAATTATAATTTCGTCATATTTAGAAAATTGCTTAAAGGACGTACAAACAGAGCGATACGATCTGAAAATGACCCAGCACGCTTAACACCAATCCACCTTTTCTGGGTTAAATCCTTTAGGAATACTCAGTTCAAAGAAACTTCGTTCGAAGACTACTCAACTAGAGCATGTCTCAAAGAATGTACATCGGTGAGTAGGTGAATTGATTAGAAGAAAAATGCCTATTTGCAGGAACAGAGTTAAAATAGGTTCGAAAAAATCAAAACTATCTCAAACTTAGTTTTTGAAAATTGAACAGGCTTTTCATTTCACACATAAGCCAGCTGCGCTCACATCTGGGATCAAACTTAAAATCCTCGGCCTAGCCTAATCTCACATATAAAACCGACAATTTTTGATTTTATCAAAAGATGTAAATAACAGCCGGTTCGCTATATGTATTCTCTCAACTATAAGTTAATACTAGGCAAACAGGCGACTTCATTCGACTAACGTTTGGACTTCCACGTGTTCCTCAGAGCCGATGATCCGAGTCGATGATTCACAGTTGCTCGTAATCTCGTAGTCAAGAAGTTCAAGAAGTCTTCGAAAGTCGCAAATATACAATAACAACTTTTTGGATGACATTTAAATATTATTATTTGATTTCATCTATAATAAATGCCAATGTAGAACCTTGTGCAAGCTGTTTTTTTCTTATTCCTCAGCAGAGAAACGTGTTGTCTTGCAAAGGCGTTTTCATCTTTGCACCCGAACTCTGCATAATGCCATACAAGTTATCACGATAGAATCCTCCACGACACTAGGCGACATGCTGATCTGATAAACTCTAAAAGAAAAACTTCTTTCCACTTTATTTGCACCTTCTGCGAAAAAGGTTCTACCACATATTACCTGACTTCTGTAGTAACCACGTTAAAATTCAGATAATTTTTTATTTCGCACGATAATATTTTGGGTAGCTAAGAACGATTAGTGCCGGTTTTTCTTTTTTCCTGCTTGCTTCTGATGTAGGAAATCCGCCTAAGATTTCAACAGAACACGAATATGATCTAAGCAATCACACACGTTCATTGGAAAGAACAAGCATGCCAATGGACACAGTTCCAGTGACATTGTTGCTCTTTCCTCTGTACATGCATTGCAAGACGATATGAATAGAAACAGCATAAAATAAAATAAAATTACACGTCAGACATCCGCAGAAGCTGCGAATCTGTTACATCCTAGTCCAGGAATGGCAGAGCAGTGGAAAAAGTGAACGTCAAAGGCCAAGGCACTCAAGAAATCTTTCATTCGGTCATCTTAAATATTCGTCGTTGTTTTACCGTTTGGGAATTAAAAATAAAGCAAAACTAGTTTAAACCGTTATGACCAGGTTTTATAACATTACGTAGGGTTACAGTGTTCATGAGAAAAACGTCCAATCACGGATCGTTCGCAGATGAACATCGATCCGAGCGGAAATTAGAAATGCATAAACATAACATGGACTACATAGTGGAACGAAATGAGGAAGCCATCAGCAATCTTGCTTTCTGTGCACTTTAACGTAGTGCTAATAACAGCCCACTATCACGGAACACAGCGATTGAGCATCCGTTGCTAGTAATCCATTAACGATTGATCATCAATGGTCTTGACATTGTCGGTGTCGTCTCTAATCACTTCTTCTCATTTCTACCGGTAAGTATTTTTGGTCGAGTTCCACTTCTTGCAGATACGAAGCATCTATAATTCTTCTCATTTCAATGAGCAGAACCGTGCATTTAACGCTGGTGGTTAAAACTTGTGAACAAGGCAAAAAGTAAATTTTGAAGCAGAGTACTGGAACTGGAAGACAATTAGCGCGTGCATTGAATTTAGAAAATGAAGTGGTTAACCGAAGACGAGAAAAATTAACAGGCTATTTTCAAAGTTTCTGTGAATCGTAGAATCATACATGCGCAAGTGTAGTCGAGAGCTATTCCACGAGAAACATTTTACCAAGAAACATACTCATTTTATAAGGGCTAATAGTCTAGGAAAGCCACAGAGACGATGGATAATCCACACAAAAAATAAACAGGAGATGAGAAGAGGATTATAAAATTGTTCAATACTACTAACACTTATCGCAAAACTGTCTATCCATCAAACCGGTTTGTTATAAAACGGAATTGCAGCAAGGCACCAAGAAGGTTTTATTTATTCCCTTCGCTCATCCACTGCGACCTCCAGCTAAAACTACTAGCCGTTTTCAATATATCCACTGGATTTTTCCTACTATTTTCATGCTAAGGTGATCGTATATTAACACTCAGTGTCCTATACCTAATTTCACGCGACTTCCGCCGGATTTATTGGCGACATAGGTTTGCGAAGCACTCTACGAGATGATATCAACTCGTTCCAGTCGACTAGTCCGCTCCCTCACCCTCCACCCGAAATGAAAAATGATCACGCGCCTCTTCGTGTACTTTTTATTCCAGAAATCAGTGCTCTATAGGTTTACTGAATGTTTTATGTATTGTCACCTTTCTTGCATCTTCTTAGTTCCTCGATGCAATGTCTTATGCTCTGAAACATTTCGAATCCTCGTGGTGCTGTGGAAAAAAGAGATCCGCAAACTACTTTTCACATTCAGCAGTTGGTTCCGAAAGAAACATAGAGTGTATTTTTATATTTTTTATGCTCTTCTATTTACTACGGTAAGCGTCATGTAGCGTAGTGATTTTAAATGAAACAACACTAAATCTTTTTTCATACGACCCGCCCTTAACATGTACTGTGCGGATCGCAGCACTTCGCACATTCGATTCTTTTCCTCGCATCCATCATCAACGAAGGGCTTCCAACTTATAAGCTGTGGCATCGGCTGCTGCTTGAGGATCCTCCTTTCACCTTGAATGTCGTTGAATGCTAGTCCAGCCGATTCCCCCAAGGAGTCCTGCGATATCAGGTCTAAAGCGTTTCCACTTGGAGTTAAAGGAGTGAGTTGTTCTTGGACCTGAACAAGACTGGTACTAACTCCCTAACTCCGGAGGATGAGAGGCTAGGTGAACACAGAACGTGAACGAACCAGCATTCTGCCCGTGATGAAAGGGCTACCCGCTACCTCTTCCTCCGTAAAGCCCCTAACGTTTAGCACAAAAAGGATGAAAGCGTGAAGCTCTCGGCGTCGATCAATTTTTGAAGGAAGCACAATGCATTCGACTTTATCAGACATCGACAGAGGTGGCTGAAAAAAATTTAGCCTATAGAATTAGTTTTATTGTCTTACTAACGAATTAAACCAGCGCTGCCATTCTTTCAGCCAAGAATGGGACCAATCTGCTGACGTCGGAAAGATGGCAGGCATGGCGCACGCAGGGCGTGGATCGAACCTGTGTATATAAGCACGGCATTACACGCTCCCGAACGTCAACGTGTATTGTGGAATACCGTCGTATCCTTGTGAACAAAGTCTTGTTTGTCCAGCCGCTTTGTTGTACTAATTACCTGCTTTGGCAGAGATGCCACGTTCTACTATCCATACTAAGCCATAAATTGAAATGAGAAGAACCAAATTCTTCTACAAAGATCTGCAAACGTTACTGGCTTTATTTCAAAAAATGAAGCTCGCTGTAAACCGAGATGTGCTCTTTTAAAGTTGGAAACCTAATTATTTGTTGGGTGGTAGAGACATTTCCAAGTCCCACTCTTCTAGGAAATGACTATCGTAGCGATTGCGTAGGGCAAGAATAAGTAATCGAAATTTCATTTTTAAAACAGATTATTGAAAAAATATGTAAATAGGGCGTGACATCCTCTAGGCTCATAAATCGTAACAAGATATATGCAAGGATATGTAGCGATCCTTTAACATGTGGGCTCCTCCTCTATTTACGAACTGTATCTTTCATGCAAAAAACAAAGCGAGTGGTAGATGAAAAAACTTGCTTTTGGAAGATGAAACAACTTTTCGAATTTATTGACAGAAATAGTTACGGAAACTACAGGTTTCGAGTGCATTGATGAATTCCTTATGTTTAGAGGAGCAACATATTCCATATTCTAAATAAAGTGGACAAATACGGGAGCGACGTCCCCAAATTGTGCAAAAAAGGCAGTGCAAGTTCATGGACCATGCCTTTGAGCACCTAGTAAGGAAGATATGGCTGGAGTAACCATAAATATCTCTTAAAACGAAGTGTTTGAGTCGCGGAGACACCTGTTCACCGGACAATGATGTGCGAATGCCTGCAATGTAATAGAAATTTCTTCCCTTTACAGAATGCTCTTAAGTCTTATTTGACAAACATTCAGAAAGAACACTCATGTAAAGAATGTGTGCCGAACAGCTACGGTTTAAGAAGACCTGTTTGGCACAAATTCTAAGAGCTCTCTGCCACATGCACAATTCTCCTTCAAAGCTTAAATTTGCGCCAGTTATAGTCGGTTAAGTAATGCAGAGAATGGACTGGTTCTATTTGGGCTTTCTTTTTTTCGGCACGACTATTGGATTTTTAAAAGGAATTTTGCTATCAAAAGGACAATGTAAATGTGTAAAAGTAGTATGGTCACCTGCATATAGAGGAAATGACGTCAAGCATAGGCGTGGAATAGACTCTACGTTCTGGTGGTAAGGATATAATTGATTTCCACATAGGTGGCTGCGGTTGGAAAATTTAAATCCTCATCATAATGGTCCTCCAGGATCGACTTTTTATTAACCTCGGCATTGAAATATGAAAAAATTTATGCTGTTTAACAACCTCGCGATTGCTGAACAAGAAAACGACGTATTCATAATGGTCTTCTTTGTTCAGAGGTAGGATTTTCATCGGTGATATTGATTTTGCTTCGACAAGGAAGCGGAAGAAGGAGTAGAACAGTAATATCGTGGGTAAAGTATCCACGAAGCAGGCAACATATTAGTAGGTGATGAAGTCATCACCATCAACAGTGAGTTATGAACGAGCTCCACCAAAGGGATGGTGAGATAAGAACGGAACACAACGTCAATTGGGCTTTGGACCCGCCATTACGTTTACTGGCAGCTTATTTACCGTCAACCACACTAATCGAAGCTCTTGCTTTGCCTTTCTCTCAGCCGTGTTTTACCCTATTGGTGCCAGGAACTGCTATTATAATTTTGAATTGAACGCTCATTAGCCAACTGTAATAGTCGGTACGACATATAGATTCCACATCAGCTTATTGATGGAGACATTCCGCGAAAAGACTTGCTAGACCAGCCGTAATAACGATATAAGCAAGATAGTTTTGTGTACCGTATTGCTAATAAACTGTTCAGCTTTTTGCATTGCAATAGTACGCCATCATTGTGTAGTAGGTAATTTATATGCACGTCACTCTTTGGTCACCACAGTACCAGCCGCGAAAGAGGCACAGAATAACCAGTGTTTTTAACTGCACTTCATACCATTTCATCTCTTTGGTAAAGTTCAAGAACCTTTAAATTCCAAATTTCACGGTAGTATTCCTTTCTCAATTACAACAAGCAAACTCATTTTTCTCGTAAAAAAAAAGTTGTAAAAAGCACATAAACTAGTCATGAACATGTGTGAAAGCGCCCGTGTGTGTGTGTAAGTGTGTGTGTGTGTGTGTGTAATAGTTACTCAGGAAGCCATCGTCCCTTCGTAAATGCTGATTGTTTAGAATTTCGTAAAAACGTCCTAAGTTGCGGTAAACATGAAAGTTTTTTTCTTTTTTTTCGAAAAGAGAAATCGTGCTAGCCTCACTCCTACCTTTCCATCAAAACTACTTGTTAGTTTGGATATGTCACGTTCTACTTTGGTGGTGTTGTTAAATGCGATTAATTTTCCATCTATATTATTTTGCACCACCAGATATCACAAACTGTGCAAATTCCGGCACTTTTTCCGTCATTTCGTTTCCAGGAATTCATCATTCACAAAACTCGTAATATGCGCTGAGAATTATTACTGTTGCTGCTTGAGGATTTTTGGTGTTTTTTACGAATATTTTCGAATACCAATCGAGTCTACTCTTTCTAAAATTCTGTCGTGGCCATGTAAGCAATTTTTCAGATCACCATTGCATGCAAGTGTTGTCTTTTGCGGATTAGAGAGAGTGCGCTGATCACAGACAACTATGGTACCAATTCCCCGATTCCAGAGAGATGATGAGCTAGGTTGACCGAATGAAAAGTCGAGCCAGGACCTTGCGCTCTATCTCCTGCCACCAGTCACATGTAGTCCCGTTCATTGTCGGGTGATTCGAGCGGGCGCCATTAAATCTTCCATTTTTCACTGTCTCACGTTACAGTAGCTCAGGAGGCTCCGCTTCTTCTAGAGACTCTTTGAACAACTTGCTTTTTCTTAAGGTTTTTGTGAATAACCCTGCCCATCGCGACCATAGTCTTCCTATAGTACGTTTGACATCCCTAGCAATTTAGTCACTAAGGGCTCTTGCTCATCGGATGTCGTTCATAAACATTACTTGTCCGAGCCACCTTGTCCTCGAGAGTTTGTCTTATAGAAAAGCATCTTTGACTTTTGATCGTTGACGCAGCTCGGTGCTTCGGATCCATTATTTCACTTGTAGTGACGCAGGTGCTTCTAGAATTGTCCCTTCGACTGCGCTAAGTGATTTTTTATTCTGTTTGCTCAGCGACCAGGTTTTTGGCGCACACGTTAACGCAGGAAGTGCCGTTGAGTCGAAAAGGCAGGGCACAGAATCGGTTGTTCTTTGTTTTCTTCACTACATCCTCAATAATCTTGGAAACCACCTAAGCCGCTCGTTTCCTTCTGCTCAACTCAGGCGATAAGTCGTTCATCATGTTGATTTTCAGACCTAGACAGACGTAACTGGAGCATGCGGAGGTATTTGTTCCGTTGAGCGTGAACGGGGCATACCTAACCAATCCGTTCCTCATAAAGATCATTTTCGCGAGATTTAGTCCAAGGCTAATCTTTCCATAGGCTTTATCAGATTCGGCAAAGACGTTAAATGTATTTACTCGTATCGTCTTGGTTAATACGGTGACGTCATACCTTATCTTCCGTCTTGCATGACCAAGTCTTCTATCGAAGACTCGGTGGTAAGTGTTCATGCATTGCAGGTAAAGATCGTCGCCTTAGTTTTTTGTGATCTAGTCAGTTTACATTAGTCCTGAGATTTTAGTAGCCCTTCCGTACTCGTCCTACCCGACGATGTGAAATTGGGGGCTTTTTCGGGGTCAGGGGAAGGAGGCCCGTTTCTTTTATTGCTTTTAGTTTTTTGATACCCACGTATAGCTTGCTCGGTTCTGAGCGTAGGAGTTGGGAAACTCATGGGTAGCTTGCCAGTCTCTCCCAGAGTGGACATGGAGCTTATTTGTTACAGGCGAGTCTTAACCACCTCCCATATAGTTTCCAGTCACTTGATTCTAGGCTTTTGGCTGAACTGACTCGTAGAATACAATCTGCATAAACTAGGACGGACCCGCACAAGCGTTCATGGATACGCCTCGTGAATACAGAAGCTATGTCCCAAATCAACGCGCAGCGGAAATAGGAAGTGTATTCTTTAGATTCATTTGCATTCTCAAGGAAGGAGAGGTAGCTTCTGGTCTGCGATTAACCCACTACCCGCTACTTGGGTGCCCACCACGTTGCCTCGCGACTTAACAGCATAAGATCTCTGTTTGAGGGAGATCCGTGGTTGGTGCTCCATGAGGAGATATAGTCTGTAAAAAAGTGAGCATTTTCTCTATGTTCGATTATTTTACTATGTTTCATTAGTTTGTATTACTTATCTGCTAAGTCAGGGCTTACCACATGACCACAAAGAGATATTAGATAATAATATTTATTGAAAAACGCGCCTTATATTCGACGTTGTGACGTCACACTAATGTGTGTAATTTGATGTAATAATGTAAAATCAATAAGCACATTTATAACACCAATTTCATAGTTACTTTGGCAGAAAGTCTACATAACAGTAAGATTTCGTTCTCATGAACTCCGTTTTTCAACTTCTTAGAAAACAAGCTGCAACGACGACGTGAACAGGTCTGGAACTGAGAGTCGTAATGGTGGACAATTATTCGCGTAGAACATGGCGATTTCCATTCTCGATCAGTTTTCTCTACACCTTTAAGCTTTATAACCAATCCGTATGGTCATTAGAATCTTCCGATTGCTTCTATTGTAGGCTGATGAACCTATCACACTTCATTGAAATCGTCCACATCTTCCATCACCTTGTGTCGCGAGACCTAAAAAATTTCAGCGCGCATCAGTAAGATCTTTTTTTATTTCTTTCGTGGACTGGAAAATTTAAGTCAGCCACGATTGCTTCTGCGTTTTCGTTTTTTGGAAGAAAGAGTACAAGGGAATAACCGGCCTAGTTTTGTCCGTTCACATACCACAATCATTTCAGGGTAAGTAGATTGCTTATTGTCTACGTTCATCCCGCTCATCCTTTAATATGGGAGGGTGTCAAATATCATCAGAATTAAAGGTTTCGAGATCCCTCCCATATGAGGTAGGAGAAGAGAGAATAATTTTCGTTCCACGTTGCTCGAACCACTTATAAGTGCACCTTCCAGCAATTTGTCGTCAGAGGTCATGAGCTGAAAACTAGTCATTTGGTGGGGCTACCTTTTGCTGCCCGTTAGACCTACTGTTGTAATAACCCTTCACATTCGCCTAAAATTCCTTAATCGAGCTCATCATTTTTACGTTTTCAACGCTTTACATTTTATTCACGATGAATCCGTCTTTGGCAAAACAACGTTGAAGTGGATTTTCTTGCTTCATTACATCCCGAACGCAAGCATAAAACCATTTTTCTTTCTGGGAAATTTAAAACAAATCTCAAATGGAATAGCTAACAGCAAAATAGCTTATTAGAACTTATTCTTAGCCAGAATTTCTATTCTAGCGACCAACTATGACCTTGATTCAACTACTCAAACTCCACGCGTGCGCAGAAGCACTATTCTCACGCAAATGCCAACCTTCTTCTTCAAAAATAAAAAACATTAGTTGAAGAATACTTGCACTAACATCGACTCATATTGTCTTCTGCCTTCCTTCTCTGTAATGAGCTTTCTCTACTAAGGTTCTTCGGCAGTTTGTCGAATACCGATTTAATGTCAGCTGTGGCAGCTCACCCAGAGCAGATTTTATATCGATGTAGCCCTTGAGAAAGCATTTTCCATATTTAATAACATGGAAAATTAAACGTAGAAGAGACCTGTCTTAGATGAATTTTTCATTGTATCCGCACATCTGGAAATATTAAGTGTAGCACCAAGTCGCCGTAGTAAATACGAATTTTGATGTGGTTACTTTTATGCTGACAACGATTTGGTAAACATATAAATAAAATGTGTTCAGAAAAATATAAACAATGCATGACGAGTATTCTCTTGAAATACCTCAGGAACTAGTGAGGTGCTATTTCGAGAAAAGCTGGAAAGCTTAGATAAAGTTAGAAACAATAGCTAGATATTTAACGTTTTGTTTTCTGCCTTCTACAATTTTTATGGCAGGTTACTAAGCGAAATACAACCACAACGTTGTTGAGATATTTGCAACACTCTGGACCGCAGGTGTCTATGGTGGGGAACGAACGCGCTATTGTCCTTTCCGGGGATAACGCGTTCACCACCACACCATCCGGGTCCTTCGTTTCGCCTGTCTCTAGATATAGCTGGATATGTTGCACTTTCATCACTGGCGGTTATCGTTCATATGCTGCTGAAATCTGAACGCAAACAATCTTCGTTTCTATTGTTCTAAAGAGTGATGTTCTACCCTCCACTGTAACAGGAAAAAGCTTCCGCTTTTTACAAATTACCATACACGATGATCCAACGACTTCTCTTGCCTCTCGAATTGCCTCCATCACATCAATGTGTGTTATCACTAGCTGTTCGGTTCTGTATGCAGCAACAATCACGGAGATAGAAACGTTTTCTGTAGATTACGCCCAACTAGTCGAATCATTTCAAGTAAGTTGCTACGATTCACAGCATTTCTTTGTAAAATAAAGTCAACATCAAATTCTTGTTTGAAAACTAGTAATTTTTTGAAGTAAATAACATTTTAACTTACTTGATACTTGATACTTGAACGGCCCGTCCTCACTGGTTGTGTGGGCCCCCCCCCCCATATTCTCCAGTTTTCCGAGATTTTCTGGCTAATCCATTGTGGTTTCCTGGCATCTCGAGACGAGTCTGGCCAAAGTCTGCTCCAGGTTTTCACCACCAGGCAGTCGCAGCAATTGTGGATCAGAGGGAGATTCGCCACAATGCGACTTTGATACCAGGACGGTGGTGGCAGGTATTGGTTTACCCTCAGCTAGGCTTCCTGATAGAAACGCCGGACTCCTTCTCAGCTTGGGTGACCTTGCCGAGGGGACGAATCATCCCACTTGTTCATTCTTCACGAGCGTCACATTTTTCAAAAGGTGCTTTGCTTGTTGGCGTAGATCGTCTGCTTTGAAATCCCGAGATAGCCTGCGAGGATGTCACCAATCGATAGCTACAGACGGCCACTAAGTTTCGTGCATTGATTGGAGTCTCTGTAACTTGCAACTGGACTTTTTCCCAACACGAAAAAAATCCTTGAAATAGGTTTATTCCTAGTGGAGCTAGTTTATATAGATATCGAACAACAAGTCGGTGTGTTACCTCAGATAGGAGAACTGCTTCTTACTGTGCTTCCTATTTTGACCCGATGAATATCCCCTACTATAAGGAAAAGGCGAGGCACTAAGGGTGGGCGTTAGCACAATCTTCCTTTATTAATTGTTGTTTAATTACTGTTTAATTGATAAGCCTATTTCGTGACGCAGCAGCAAATTTTCCGAGGTTGTGACACATTTTGGATCCTACAAAGTGGTGTGAAATTTAATGATATCAATAAGTTCTCTGTATAAATATATTCCACATAAAATGATTTGCAATATTTACTTCGACACATAAGCTGCACTTATTGCAGGAGATTTATACTGCAGCCCACGATGGACTACAGTCGATGGGAATAAGACGGACAAGAAGGAACGTTTATTACACTCTACCAAGACAAAGCTTTATTCAATTTGAACCAATCAGTGGTGAAAATAGTTTGCATGCGCCTCATAGACGACGTCTGAGCTATTATGAGCCAAAAATTTGCGGTATGTGGGCATTCCTATAAGAGGGCCATTTGTATCCGATACAGGCATTTTATGTTAAACTTCTTTGGAACCCCTCTCCTTTCTATGTAGTTACCTTTTCTCTCAATTTCTTCTCGATGGCGTCCCTAATCCATTTCTTATGTTCACCAATAAACAAAAATTTTACTTTTTTCCATCTATTTCAGCATTACTTTCTCGTCCCATTTTAAAATCTCACCCAGATTTGATGACAGGATTCAGCCACAATTGCCTCCGTAGAGTTACTAGACTGTAGGTGTCGTACCGACTTTGCATCAAACGTTTGGCAATCATGCGAGCCTTTTTATTCAGCTGCATCACCTCTACTGTTAACGGGAAATGTACTAAATGAATTGGATTCAATGCGCTCTATGAGAAAATGACTGTCAATTACTTACTTACATTTTCATCTTTAAACCAATCAACATATCTGGGATTATATTAGATTTCATCAGTTGGCATCAAAATTATTAAAATCAACGGATTTTTGCCTACAAGGTGCAAGTTATCGCATCCTACCAACTTGAAAGTCCGAATTTTCGATGCATATGTATTATTTTTGTTTTATTTATTTGTATGACCTATCTTCATGTCTACTGTGCGAATCCCAGCAATTCTCACATTCGAATCGTTTCATTGCATCTATTACCCGCGGAGATCCTCCAAATTTTACGTGTGGTTTCGGTTGCTGCTTCTGGATTTTCGTTTCATCTTGAATGTCGTAGAATGCTGGCTGAGCAATTCTCTTTGGAGTTCTGAGAAAACCCCGTTGGAGCACTCCCAATTAGAGTTCAGAGAGTGATTTTTTTCTAGATATGTCCGGTACCAATTTGCCGACCCCGGAGAGATGAGAGGCTTGGTTGGCCCGGAGCGGAATCGAACGAGAACCACGCTCGTGATGGCGGAGGTCACTACCACCGTGCTATCCACCCCTATATATTTACAGATATACACATGCAGGCGCACCTACGTATATACACATACAAGCACATATATACGTTTATATACACATGTTCATACACACGTATACCTATATACATGTACATACAACTATACATATATGAATGCGTCGTTTTCTTGTTCAGCAATCGCGAGGTTTCTAAACAGCATAGACAAAGTGTCTGCGCTTATTCTAATTTGCTGTCCTGAAGTGGGATCCCTCACCTCACTTCGTTTAAGGGAAATTCTTCGACATTCTCTTCCTGTCAATCTTGGTGTTAGGGCTTGCACTGATAGCCCTATCAAAGGCGTCCTTTTATCTCTAGAATTTCTTCAAGTTCATATGGAAAGCTTGGATTACATGCTCGTAATTTTTTGACCTTGTACCATTTGCAACGAAATTGGTAAAAAACGCGTTGGTTGAAAGTAAACATGCAGTCTAAAACGTTAGTTATTAGAGAAAAATTAATGCTCATGACAAATGAAAGCGTTGACGAGAACATTAAATCCATCTGCTGCTGTGCTATCGAATGTCCTGAAGTGCGGTTCTCTAAATCAAAAACGCCATTTGGTGGGCAGCATCTTTCTCTTTGTACCAGTTTGACAATGTTGCGCTGAATATTTTTAGCATATATGGTCAAATGCTTAGAGATTAGAATGCTTGTGTGCGTTCCAAGTGCAGTTCGCCACTGTAGTTTCTCCAGATTCAACGAGATCGAAATGGTCCTGCGATGTTAGGCTGCATTGCACGTGGTGGTTGGTTTGAGCTCGCGCCTTGGGCCAAGCAAGTCCTTCCCTCTTTAATGTCAGAAAATTGGTGTCATAATTTACCAGAAGTATAAAATAACTGATTTCATACCTTGGTAGGGCAGCTTAGACAATGTTTCAGTCAAATATCGTCAGCTATTTTAGCAATTTTTAACAAATTCAAATGTTCAACGCATTCATAAAGAAGTGCTCAATGCCGGAAGCGCCATGCCTTATTTTTTTACACAAAGAATGCGAATGTCAATTTAGCACAGCACCACTCTACTGAACCTAGCGGTGCTTTACGGCGAAATCACGTTTGGGCTGAATTTAGCTCTTTACTTTACACAAGATGACGTAACCTCGTCACTAGCTGGCTGGTAATCGCTCATTAACACTCTCGCAACGACGCTCAACCCCGAGTTTGTCGAGGAGCCGACGGCACCTAATTTTCAGCCTTTGCGGATTTGCTGGATTTTGAAAACAAAAAATAATAACTAGCTGAGAGACAGGCGAAACAAAGGACCCACATGGTGTGGTGGTGAACACGTTGACCGACGGAAAGGGTAATAGCGCGTTCGTTCCCTACCGCATACACGGCGGTCCAGAGTTTTCTAAATAACTCAGCATCATTGGGACTGTATCACACATAGCACCCTGGTGTAAAAAATTGTAATAGGCAGTAAATAAAGACTTGACATAAAGGAACATTTTTTGGGAGCTTAACGACTTCCTAGCTTGTTAACATCAATAGATCGTAGCAAAACGTTTCTCAATCCTTCTATTTGCAATTTATATTTATTGTGCTATTTGCTGTACATAAGCATGGTACTTCTTACAAACACTTTGCTGCCTGCACTTCGAAATATTTTAGAGCTATGGCTGACCGTCTATGTCAGATCTTTTTATACCCACACACTATGCGATATTTACCACTCATTACAGCATTTACAACTGAAATAATAGGTTAAAGATAAAGTTCTCGACGTTGACCAATCCCAAGGGCACCATGCATTCGACTTCATTAAGTATCGTTGGAGGTGACTGAATGCATATCTGGCCTTTACAATGACTCGCAGTGGCCTACCGATATATCCAGGCAGTGCTACTATTCCCCCAGACAAGTCTGGTACCAATATGCCGACTCCGGGGAGATAGAAAGCTTGGTCAATCTGGGGCCTGTGAATCGATCCCACTTGTGTATTCCAGGGCGCCTCCAACCATTACGCCACACTCTCCAAAAAGAATTAAAACGGTGGTCGATATTTAATAGTCAATTGTATATCAGTCATAGTAGTCACAATGGTTGATAGCAAATTTCTATGCACAGAATAGAGTTTTTCATAACACCGTTCATTGCAAAACCTGTGTTCTACAAGCCATTAATTCATAGCAAAAAGTGTGGGAAAACAATGTCAACTTTTTCTTTCCTGCCTATTACGCTTTTTTACGACAGCGTGTGATGTGAAATGCAACCACCTAGACGTTTGCAAAACGTGGAACCCTGGCCAGGTCGAACGTGCGATAACCCTTTCCGGGCTCATGTAATGCCCACTTCACCACTAATGGCCTTGCTTTGTCTTTCTTTCAATTAGGCCAGTTGTCCAAGTTTTGCATATATCTCAGAAATGGTTGTAGGAAAACAGTTTAGGTACTAAAAAATTCAATCATTTCTATACTTGTCTCACCAGCCAAACCCACGAAACCATTATGAAACCTTATGGTGTCACTCCTCGCGAGAGAGCTAAGGAAGATCAATAGACTTATTTCATCGAAACAAAAACAGACCCAAGTAGTTCTACAAATGAAAAACAGAGGTTGTCTTTCGGTGCCTCAAAACGCTTTTTTAAAAACTCGGTTTGCTTACTACTGGTGGTTTCATGATGTCCGCCGATATTGATTTAACAGTAAGTGTTGACAAAGTATATCAGTGTTCACAAGTGTTGATAAATATTATTCACCAGTTCATCGACGTTATTTTAGACTGCACAATTATTCGATGTCCTAGTGGTGAAAGAGGCTCTCCAGGGTCTAATGGAATACCAGCTGAATATGGGAAACCAGGAATAGACGGTCATCCTGGTATTGACGGCTTGTTTTTAGTGGAAAAAATTGTGTGCCCTCCTTGTGCACCGGGACCACCTGGAGACGATGGCCTTCAAGGCGAGCAAGGTAATAATGTACAACACAAATTATAAACACACTGGCTCTAGATTCGTCAGTGAGAAGGAAAAGTTTGTTTAATAGGACAGCAGTGATAAATGATTACGACAAGAACATTGATTATACCGCACTTTATAAGTATGGCAGCAAGTTCGTCTTCAAATATCAACCAAGCTCGTAATTTTTCTGGTTTAGCAAAATGGTGATAGGAAAACTCTTTCTAATGCTCTAGATTCAACATTTAAATTCCAATGGTTACATGCGACAAGAACCTGGGTGCACCACAGTAAAGTGGTTCTAAGATTCCTCTAAGTAACACGGTCGAAACCTTTCTGCGGCGTTCATGAAAAGACATGATCCCCAAATCGCAGCGGAACACACGCACGCACTCCTCTCTCTGCTCTCTTCCCGTGCACACGTTGGTTGCTGTTCGAAACATGTTTCTCACAAACGTTCTTTTCTTGTGAGGGGAGTGAAAAGAGAGGTAATGTACCAGAATGTTTTTGCTACTTGGCTTTCGGTACCACTTCGTAATGTAGCTATTTTCCGATAGGTAATATCTTAATTCTGAAAATTTTATGTAGTTAACGAAGATCTTTCCATATACTGATAGGGGCATAGTGGTTGCCCATGGCTTCATGGCTGCTTCTATCTCACCTGAGTCAAAAGCTTTCCTTAAATACATAAAAGTGAGACAGAGCTGTCTCTTGTATTTTTACGACTCTTCAGCGATTCCTGTTATGGCACGAATGTGGTCCATCGTAGTAAACCCTTTTCGAAGCCATGTTTGCTCCTATTGCTGCCCAACGTGTAGTTTTCTGCCCATTTTGTTTAGAACGATCCGAATGAAAAGTTTACAGGTCGCAGACAGTAAGCAAAATGGTCAATAGTTGCCGATATCGTAAAGGTCATCCTTCTTGAAGAACAGCACGCACTTGCTGAACTTCCACTGAGTAGGAACCTTGTATTCTATCCGGTAACCTGTGAAAAGGCGAGCCGTTGTGCTGATCAAGATAGGCGAAAAGTTATTTAGATGTTAACGTCTTATATTGTCTGGTTGAGGTTTTTTCAATTTTTCACCACGAAATAACGCGTCAAATTTCGGAGAGAAGAATAGCGGAGGAAAAGTCGCTCTCCTTTATTTAATATAAGGGAAGATGGACGTGGCTTCACATAGCATCCTGGTGTGAAAAAGGCAGTAAATAAAAGATGAAAATTGTAGACGATTTACCAAATTGCCTTTTGGGAACTTAGAACTCTTTCGCCTTTTCGTCGGGGTGCAATTCCTAGTCTTGTGGTTGGTGAAATTTCTGCAGGCTTTGCGAATGGTCTTCCCAACCTGTACAGCTAGCTCTACTGTTCACTTTTCAAGATCTCCTTTTATTGCTTGTCTTCACTGTTTTGAAATTTCGGACGCAGGCTGAGCGCTACTTGTGGCTCTTAGGATTCCTCGTTGGCGTATGTGCTGGAATGCTTCTGCAGGTGGATGTCACTTGGTGACTTTCGAACTTTCAGCTCCCATAGTGCTAACGTGAATGAGTCAATCGTATCTCTCTCTCTCTGATGTTACTGTGAGCAGCAATTATTCAACAGCCGACCAACCAAATGGGTAAATCGGGTTAATGATAGTTTTTACAACTTCGTTTATTGAATATAGCAGGTTTCTCTTCTTTTGGCGACCAATGAAATCACTGCGGAAGGAGAGTACCATCTAATCCCGCTTAGATTTTTAAGATTTTATCGACATCGTTCAGGAAAATTCTTCAATTTACTACGATATTTTTCCTTATGGTAATCTCCACACGGATCTCCCTCATACGAGGGACCTCGAGCCGGTTAGTGGCGATGCTATGTGGCACGTCCCTAGGTGGCAGATAGGGGGTTAATCGAAGACCAAAAGCGACCTTTGCTTCTCTGAGACGCAAGTGGATCCAGGGGATGGACTTCTTGTTTCTGCTGCGCCGATTCGGCACATAGTTTCTGTATTTGCTAAGCGGGCTCATGCATGCATGTGTGGGTGCGTTCTTGCTTATGCGGATTGTATTCTACGAGCCAATTCGGCCAAAAGCCTGCAATCAAGTGACAGGGAAGTATATAGGAGGCGGATAGCAGTCACTTCCAATAAATAAGCTTTATGGGCAAACTGGGAGAGCCTGGCAAGCTACCCGTGAGTATACCCAGCCCCAGTTCACAGCCCAGCAAGCTATACGTGGGTATAAAAATGCTAAGCACAGAAAAAGAAGCGAGCCTCATTCCTCTGACCCTGCAAGAACCTCCAATTTCGCAGCGTTGGTTAGGACGAGTACCGAGAGGATGTTAAAATCTAAGTGCCAATGGAAGCTGGCTGGATCGCGAAGAACTAAGGTAACGATCTCTACGTACAACGCCCGTACACATAAATCCGAGCCCTCGATAAAGACTTGATCATGCAAGCATCACTTGAAGAATAAAGTACGACGTCATCGGCCTGGCGGAGACGAGGAGACGCCAGCCTTTCAACGCCGTCTATGACACCGGAGAAGAAAGTTCCTCGGAACATGCGACAGTAGAGGAGTCGGCGGCGTCGACGTTCTCGTCAACACGAGTTTGACCATGAACATCGATTCATTCGAACAACTTACAGCCCGAATCGCGCGTTTACGATTAAAAAGACGTGGATCAATTGCAGCCTTGACAATCTTCGTCGTTTACGCGCCGACATCAAAATATGACGAAGAAGAAGTCGAAGCGTTCTGTACGGACTTGGAGAAGTTCTACAGAGAAGACCACACATTCTTCAAGGTCATCATTGGAGATTTCAATGCAAAGATTCGACCAAGAAGAACGTCTGAAGAACGTCACATTGGCACCCACGGATTAGAATGGAACGAACAGGGTGGGCGGTTGTCTGAGTTTATCATGGCGACCAGGACAATCCATGGTAACTCGCAATTCCAGAAGCCCCACCCTCAGCGCTGGACGTGGGAGTCTCCCAATGGAGAGTACCAAAACGAAATAGACCACATTATAGTAAATAGGTTTTGCCTAACCGATGTCGCTGTTGCACCAAAATTCTACACGGGATCAAACCATCGTCTCCCTCGTGCAAGATTCTATTTCTCGCGGAAAAGAGAAAAAGCCGTTAAATTCGAAAACCGAAGTCCGAGAACCACCACAAACTGGGACTTATTCAATTTATTAGTCGGCTGTTGGGAAAATGCCGTTGTCGATAACATCGACGAGGAATACGATCGGCTCATTAAACATCTTCACGTTAGCGCTATGTAAGCTCAGAGTTCGAAAGTCACCAAGAGACGTCTGTCTCCAGAAACACTCGAGCTGATACGTCAGCGTGGAATCGCACGAGCTGCAGCAACCGCGAACTAACGTCCGAGCTTGCAAAACAATGCAGACAGGCGATAAAAGAAGTTAAAGAGAAAAGAGCAGCAGTAATAGCCGAAGCTGCAGAGGCTGGAAAAAGGATTCGCAAAGCCCACCGAAGCATCGCCAAGTACAGGACCAAAATGATTGCATTCCGGCGCCCAGACGGAAGAGTTACAGCGTCCAGAAAGGCAATGGAGAAAATCATTCACGAATACTACTCGGATCCTTCGATAGCCACGTCCACCTTCCATCATATGAAATAAAGGAGGTTAGATATGTTGTACCACTGGTTCTCCCTTCCGAAATCCGACATGCTATTTCGCCGGTGAGAAATTGAACAGCACCAGGTCCGAACAGGATAAGATCTGAACACGTGAAGAAGCTTCCACCAGTCCTCGTAAATACATTGGGTTGGCTCTTCACGCGTTACCTGTCTGAATGCAAGGTCTCTACTCAGTGGAAGACCAGGAAGACCGTGTTATTGTTCAAGAAGTGTGACCTGCACGATATCGGCTACCATCGCCCAATCTGCTTACTGTCTGTCGTCTACAAACTTTTCACTCGAGACGTTCTAAACAGGATTCACAAAACACTAGATAAAGGACAGCCATGTGAGCAAGCAGGGTTTCGAAAAGGATTTAGAACGATGGACCACATCCACACGGTAACACGACTCATTGAAGTATTGCGAGAGTACAAAAGACCGTTCTATCGCACTTTCATCGATTTGCAGAAGGCCTTTGATTCGGTTGAGATAGAAGCAGTCTTGGAAGCCCTTGATAGTCAAGCAGTCCGTTCTCAGTACATAAAGATTCCTCGTGTGCTGTACAAAAATTTCACAAGCAAGTTATCATCATTCTACAACGATATTAGTATTGTCGTCAAAAGAGGAGTTAGGCAAGGTCATACCATCTCGCCAAAATTATTTACCGCCACCCACCAGAACGTCATGCGAACATTGGAATGGGATAATATGGGAGTGAAAATCGACAGTCGGCAGTTACACCATCTTCGCTTTGCTGATGACATCGTCCTTATAACACGAAACATTAACCAGGCGGAACGTATGCTTGGCGAGTTTGATAAAGCCTGTGGAAAGATTGGTCTTCGACTAAATCTGTCAAAAACGTTGTTCATGAAGAACGGATTGGTTTCGCATGCCCCATTCACGCTCAACGGAACGTATATCTCTATGTATCGTATATAACACACCCACGCTCGCATACACGAGTGCTTTCTCCTTAGCGCAGAAATCGTGTGCCAATTCGACACAGCAGAAACACGAATTCCGTCTCTTGGATCACTTGCCTCCTAGGGAAGCATAAGATCGGCTTTAGTCCCAAGTTGCTTCGTGATTAACCGTCATAAAATCCCTCTATGAAGGATGTTCGTGGACTTTAACCGTATTTTTTAAAACCTATTTCTTGTTCAGTTTACCAAGATGCCATTTTTTCAAGTAATTTCATAGGTTGGAGGTGGTTGAATGCATATCTGGCTTTTACAATAACTCGCGGTGGCCTACCGATGCACCGAGCCAGTACTGCTATCCTCCCAGACAAGTCTGGCACCAATTTGCCGACCCCGGAGGGATGGAAGTCTTGATGGGCCATGGGCGCAGAGATCAACTCCACGTCTGTGTTGCAGAAAACCTATTATGACCAGAAAATTTTAGATTTTCGAGGAATTGTGCTCGCCCATGGTGTGGGCACTATAGACAGTTGCAAATCATCTAGTAGTCGAAAGCGCTGCTCACAGTGACAAATCTGAATTCTTCGTGAACATGTGCTACAAATTTTCGTTCTTTGATTAACGCATTTTTGTGCTCTTTTAATCAACGGAGATCTATAAGTTTCGTCTACACTGGATATATTACTCAGTTTACAAATAATCCTCCCAACGGTTTGCCGCGTCATCGTGGTCTGGAGGTGTTCCTGGGTGTCGGGCTGCGATGTATAGCCGGGATTTCATTCTCCTGGCAGCGTCTCCCAAGCTGAGAAGTAGTCCGGCGTTTCCATCAAGAAGCAGATGTAAGAGTAAACCAATATCGGGATCCACAACCGTCCTGGTATTAAAGTCGTGTGGTGGAAAATCTCTCTCTGATCCATCAACGCCATCAGCAATTGCTGATGGCGCTGATCGACAGAACTAACTGAGATACAGGCGAAACGAAGGACCTGCATGGTGTGGTGGTGAACGCGTTACTCCCCGGAAAGGACAATAGCGCGTTCACTTCCCACCTTAAACACCTGCGGTGCAGAGTTTTGCAGATATCTCAGCAACATTGTGGCTGTATTTCGCTTAGCACCCTGCCGTGAAAATTGTAGTAGGCCGAAAACAAAAAGCAAAACATTCTTTCTCTGATCCACAGGGCTGCGACTGCCTGTGTTGGTGAAGACCTGGGGCAGACTTTGGCCAGGCTAAGCTCGTGATTCCAGAGAACTACAATGGCTCAATCAGCAGATCTTCGAAAAATGAAGGTTTCGCTGGGGTCCATGCAACCATTGAGACGGATCCAAGTAGCAAGTATACAAACAATGCGAGACGTGTTCATGTTTATGCTCTAATTTCTACCTACCGTTTTTTTTCTACCGTTTTTTCATGTCACTGACTACCTACCAAGTTTGTTACCAGGTTAATAAATTCTTTTACAGTTGAGCTACAACTAGTTTATGTTAATGTGATTGCTTTCCACTGTATTTTTCAACAATTCATGCATATTTCTTCGTCTTCCGCAATAAATACATCTACCCTTTTTATGAGATTCTCTCTGACTACATGAATCCCTCAAGTGAGTTCTTCAGTGCATAAAGAATCAGGGGTAAAGCGTTCGGCGTTGATTCATCATTTAGGAATGAGCGTTGTATTCAGCTTCGTCGGACATCGTTTGAAGAGATTTTGATCAAAGTTTGGTGAATATAATGGCTTGCGGTGGCCTAGACCAATCTGGCACCAATTTGGTAACCCTAGAAAGAGTGAGTTCTTAGTGACCCTGTGGTCGAAGCAACAACAACAACAACGTGTGCATTGCAAAACTTGTGTTGCCACTACATTACATGTGCCCCCAAAGGCGTATTTTCAAAGATACGAAGACTTCACAGTAACATGTAACCATAAACGATTAGCGCAGAGTTTGAAGAAAAATACCATCATGCACCCGTTGCTTTTGTCGTTTTATTACTGCTTATTACAGGAGAACAAGGTAAACCTGGAAAACCTGGGCTGCCTGGACAGGACGGTTCTAGTGAACCCGGTGGCGTTGGAGCGCATGGAAACAGAGGCCAGAGTGGACGACCAGGAAAAAAGGGTGTATCTGGAGAACAAGGAGAGGACGCGGTTCAACTGATTGGTGTGCCTGGTCCCAAAGGTCGGCGAGGTTTGCCTGGCATCTCTGGTTCTCGTGGAGACCCAGGTCTTAACGGCATTCCAGCTCCTCCAAGTAATTTTTAAAGGATCTGTTGCTTATTTACTCTCAAATGCTGGACTATCGTTGGTGTTTAGTAGCTAGAAGAAAATAGAGAAAAAACTTTGAAAAATTAATATTGTGCGAAGTGTGGAGATTTCGTCTTCTACATACAGTTTCCTTGGCACCAAGGTACTTGTTATACTAAGAGGTAGAAACATTTCCAACGCTGAAATTTTCAACAGCTTTATTGAAATGCGGCTTTGGTTCAGAATGTAATTAGTATCATTACCACACTATCATTTGAAATAATTCTAAGGAATAAGTGCTTCTAGCTCTTCCTACCTGCTGCCAGGAGTCTTGGCGGTTCTGAAGCTGTAGTTTCTAATGGATTGGTGTTGACGATAATCGTAGAGAGCAAAGTTTGGAAAACATGCTCTGCTGTGCTGACTAGTCACCAATTTTAAACCTTATCCTACACTTCATCACTGCCAGTGAACGAAGTTTTTCAAGTAGGAATAGTCATTGCTTTGGTACTATTTTTTTCAATGATATCTGCAGCCCTTTAAAATTTAGCAATATATTGCCCACAGTTGCAGCACTACTGGCAGGTGTCGGTAAAAGTTCTTTTCAAAAATTCTATGAAGAGCGAAGAAAAAACTTTCGAGGTGTAATAGCCTCGCTTCAACTGATTTGGTGGCAGCTCTTCTACTAAACTAACTCTAATTCACAAACTCTGACATGACCTACTTTATAATACTTGAGGAAGAATCCATATAGAGAGAGTAATGGACAATCAGAATTGTTCTATGTGGTTGCCGATATGTTCATGGATCAAAACCCATTTAGTACAAGGACATGTCCATTTTTCCTTCACAGTTTTTATAAGTAACGTTAAATGCGTTCCAAACCACTGTTCTAAGACCGATCCCAAGAATTAATGGACAGTTTTGAAACCGGGTTCCAAAATAGTGCAATTAAGTGCAAACACAGCCTTATTAACCACGATGCAAGCTAACGGAATGAACAAATTTTATGAACGTTCTACACGTTTATTTGTCCCCATAAATGAAACCTATAGCGCTAAAACCGTGAAATCCTCGAAAGTATATTTCGCTATCGCGTGTTCCTAGAAAGCAGGAATATCTTGCCATGCGTGTAGAAACGGCGGTTGACGAGTTAGTAAATTAGAGAGGTTGAAATAAATTTTTGTAGCACTTTTGGTCCAACTTATAAAGCTTCTATTGTGCTAAAGATGGTCTGTTAATACGCAGGAAGACAAGACATTGCTTTGGATCATTGACAATTATGAACGTGTGAATTTATTTGCTTGATTTGTTGGCAAAATCGGTTAGCAGTTATAGTGGATTCGGTTCGCGAAAGCCGAAACATTCACGCAATCATTAAACTAGATTTGTTGCTTCGAGTATATCACTTCAACCAGTTTGAAATAATGACAATCGAAGTATTAAAAATTTTTAATTAAAATTCATGGTTATCGTGATGTCCTGTGAATCTATGTATGAAGGTCTTCGATGTTCACTCGACAGTCACATTTTTGCAGGGCTGGAAGGGCCGCCAGGGCGCTCGGGAGAGCCTGGAGATTGTGGTGATTACGGACCTCGTGGAAACACTGGAAGGAGAGGTCCTCCAGGAGACGACGGTGGATACTGTCAATGCCCTTCTAGAGACGGTGTGAATTAATCTTAATTCAAATCTTATTCTTTATTGGTGTAATAAAAAAATAAGATCAGAGCGTGCGACGAAAATTTTCTGTGGAGCCATTTAGACAGTCTTCCAAAAATCTCTTATACTTGTTATATTTTACTACATTGGTCATACTTAATGGAGTTCCTTCAATTTGATCTTCGTGAACATAACAAAATTGCTGAATTACCAAGAGGATTATAGATTCACGGTCACGAATTTCGCTAGAATTTCTCGTTTTCAGTCCTTTTGATGTTGCAGCTTCTCGTCTGTCTTCAAATCGCTTTAACGAGTCCACTTGAAAAGCTAACAGCTTACAGAAAATTAGACCATTCATAGGTTTCTGTGAGAAAGTAAATTACATCTAGCAACTTATTTCAGACTTTTTACCGCTTTTGGAAAATCTCTTATTTGACATTGTTAAACTGAGCCAGAAAAGGGTTAAAGAAATTAAACATACGACAAGAAAACTGCGAAGAAAGAGGAAAGTAATGGACGTACAATTTTAAGGTTCTGGCGTGGAGACTGGGAGTGGTACGCAAAGCTTTCCTTCCACGCAATATAGTTATGAACTCGGAAATAGGAAAAGCATTCCTTTGCAAGTCCGTCGTAATGGGAGACGTGAACGTGAACAACACAGAAAGCGAAATCAATTCCGCTTAGTGAGACCACAAGGCAAAGAGGAATGGTATAGCCGCCTAATTAGGAAATCAGGTTAGTAATTCAGAAAACTGTTAAAATTCGAGATATTTAGGAGTTTGCTGAACAACTCAGCAACAGAGTACAGAGAATTCAAAGAGGGAAGCGCGCAGAAAGTGGGTTTTTGATTCCGTGTATACAAAACAGTACCGGGCACGAGACTATTAACCTCTTCGGTTAACTTGTGATATCCGGTTTAAATTATTCACTGTATTTTTAAAATTATTATTAAAGTTAATCACATTGCAAGACTTGCAAATATAAGTGTTTAAAGTTGGGCGAACGTCTTATGAGACGAACGCTTAACATTTCAAATCATCGCATCCAGACACGATACGAAATTCCCAAAGTTCTTATTTATGCAGACGAAATGATTCAAAGGCAGATTTCCTAACAGATGACACATCTACACCGCTAAGTGCTCATTTTTCACGGATGAGTCCTCATTGTCGAACAATGTTGTAGAGCAACATTACTAACATTTAAGCAACATTTAAGATTACTCAAGATTACTTTATTGTAAAGAATGGCCAGCCATGGTCTATGATGAACATTTCATAACATTCTTTTATACGTTCCTGGGACTCAAGGTAAAAATTTTCCCAGTTCTCAATAAACCGGCATGATACAAAATCTGTTAGGAAAGAAACTTGTGGAGATAGAACATTAAGACATATAAGTAAGTGAGATGTGTCCATTACATCTTGTCCGTGTATCACTGCAAGGTCGCTTTTAAAGCACTATCAGTTTTTTATTTATCGCCTATGATTGTTTTTCACGGCAAGATATGATGTGAAATGCAACCAGTATGATGCTAAGATATTTGCAAAACTTGAATTTCAGGCCAGCTCGAACCGCGATTACTCTTTCCGGGGTCTCACGTGTTACGCACAGCAGAAAGGTACCAAACTGAGTGAGAGAAAAGCAGAATGAGAGCCTCAGTTGTTTCATGTATAACCGTGAACTCACCGAAAGAGGTTATCGCCGTTTGACTTGCGTGCTGTCGAATTTTTGCGAATATCTCAGCATCATAGTGGTTGTATTTCACTTTCAAAATAGTTACTGAGTCTGACCTAAATAACTATTTATACGATTAAAATTCCAATTTTCTATAAAACTCGGTTTTAATAATTAGCATATTTAATTGTTACAATCAGCAATAGTTAGATTCGCGAATCATTAAGTTAATCACTATTTATTTAAATATATATTAACTACAAGTAATTATTAATTATGTAATATATCATAATTTATTATTGGCTGCATATTAATTAACTATTATATAATTAATGAGTTTATAACTAGTTTACTATCATTATTTATAATGAATCTCCCAATGGTTTACCTCCTCATCGTGGCTGAAAGGTGTTCCTGGGTGTGGGGCTGCAATGTGCAACGGTGGGTTTCATTCCCCCGCAAGGTTTCCGAAGCTGTGAAGGAGCCCGGCGTTTCCACCAGGAAGCCTTGGTAAGAGTAAACCAATACCAGGATCCACGGCCATATTGCATCAAGCTACTCGTATCATGGCAAGTTTCCCTCTGATCCACAAGGGCTGCGACTGCCTGTGATGGCGACGATCTGGAGCAGACTTTGGCTTGGCAGACCATGAGAGTCCAGACAACTACAGTAGCTGAACCAGAAGAACTCCGAAAGAATGGAGGTTGTGCTGAGACCTGTAGATGCCCCTTACGTACGTCCAGTGAAGACGGGCCAACCAAGTATCCAAGGTGGTCATTATTACGAACTGCCCTTGTTGAGCTACTCTTCTCACACTTTTCTTGTTTCTCTTTTCTAACAAAATTCCAATCCTTAGTACTCAACCAGCAAGTTCCTATTTGATATCGAGACTTACTCTAACATGTTTATTCAGCCAAACATTTGTTCTTCTTTTAACAACCCTCTGTAAGCTCAGCAATGTAAAGAAATGTTGATTATTATAGTACCGAGGTTGAATGACGGTCGTTTTCATAACCTACTCAAAGCTTATATTTTCATCCTACTCTGTAAACGTAATTAGCAACGGCAATCTTGGTTTTATTCTAAAGATTTTACGTTAGCCTAAAAATCTATCACAGAAAATAGTTTAATAGAAACATTTCAGCGAGTTGATCAACATCGTGATCAGGAGAGGACGACAACTAAGAGCAGAGATTCCATCGAATTCGAACTTCGCGCACGATTTTGATAATTGTTCACCAGCGTCAAACTGTTTTTCAGCTACCAACTATAATATTCATTCGAATTCTAGGGTGAATTCCTTAGTGAATTTAAAATTCTACAGTTGATGTTTATTGATAACACATCGTCTCAACATAACCGACCTAAAGTAGTTCATTCGGAGAAAGTTTTTATAAGCGTGGCTCCCTGAGCGTCTTGGAAACGATTAGTCGACCAATCACTCTACTGCATCTACCGCGATGTAATGGGCCAAAATCGACTTCGAAGATGAAGTGAAATTGCATTGGTGTTGTGTGTCTATCTTGTATCAGCAATTACTTAACAATGCTGTGGATCACATATTTGATAAACACCCACCAAATCACTACACAAGCTTAATCGGTACAAAGACTGTCCAGGTTGGGTTTTAATGTTTCGATTTTTATGTCGTGTTAGCATCTGTGAACTAAGGATTTCATTCGCTCTCTATTGATTGGTGGTCGGCTCTCGGAGAGTGAAAGTGTAGGAACCACTTTTCGATTGACGTTTCTTTTAGTTTATGAAGTAAACAAAATAGTTGGTTTCCAACTAATCCTCGTACGGTCAATCCCACTATATCTACGAGGTGAGTAAATTGGCGTCAGACTTCTCTTGTAGGATAAAGGGGTTAAGTTGTTATTCAGCATGATAGGCTACTGCAAGACACTGTGTAGCTTGGACAAGCTTTCAGTCAGCTCTGTGAAAGTGAATCAATTCGAATGCATGATGCTTCCCCTCAAGGGTTAACAAACGCCGAAGGTGGCTTCATTCTTTGCCGAACAGTTCATGAGGGATTGCGACAGTAATGTCAGACTCCATTCAATAGTCATTTTCTCACACTGAAAAGTAAAGTAGGGGTTGTTGCGTATTTGGTAGCATTGATAAATTTCCATTCTAGCCAAAATTCACTGGAATATTTCACCTAATGTCACGAGTTTGTCCATATGGGCATTTTGCAACAACATTTGACAACCATTTTCGATTTTCAAAAAGCTAACATAGGAAAGGGAACATTTTCGAATTCTACAATTTTAGTATATTGAATGATGCGCCCAATGCCACGATCCACCACCGTCCTGATATCTCAAAGCTGCATATTAGCAAATCTCCCTCTGAGCCACAAGGGCTGCGACTGCCTGTGGTCGTGAAGACCTGGGGCAGACTTTGACCAGGCTGACCTCGGGATTCCAGGGAACCACAATGGGTTAACCAGCAAATCGTCGAAAAATTGAGATTATGTTGGGGCCGGCACAATCAGTGCGGACCGACCAATCAAGTGTCAAGTAAGTAAGTAAAGGATGCGTCATACCACTGACACTTATGACGTACGTGATATCATCGGTTCTAAAAGCCACAATTTAAGCGATTTCTTTCTCCGAAGTGGAGTTTCCATTGTTCCATCATAGCTGAATCATAACCTTGCGTATCCCGAACTTCCAAGTCTAAACATATTTAAAATGTTTCTTTCTGGCAAAAGAATTGTTAAGAATGTAGTTTTTTCAAGGAAGCAATTCTGGTTTGCTGCCACATTCTAATTCACAGTTTGTAAATGAGGCTTTATTTCTTGCTGATTACAATGCACGCCATTCTTAATGACAGTTTTCGCGTCATATTCTGATACTAGTCATATTATTTCGTGTCGCTTCGTGTTTCATTTACGGCTTTCCTATGAAGCTAGGAAGCAAAGCAAATTCAGATAAAATTGCCACGACCGACTTTCTATTAACCTCGGCATTGATCAAGTGATTTTCTTCGTGTTTTTGTTGAGCAAACGCGAGGTGTTACTATTCTTTGTTCACGATTAACCTGACGTTTCGGCGGATTTCGCCTTCTTCAGAGCCGCTTTCTATGAGGTTTCCACTGAGTATGTCACGTAGAGACCAACCGCACAGAAATCACGTGGAAGTATAATGTCGGAATCCGCCGAAACGTCAGCTTAATCGTGAACAAAGAATAGTAACACCTCGCGTTTGCTCAACAAAAATACGAAGAAAATCAGATAAAATTTTTGCACGAACTCGTAGTTAACAGTTGTGCTCCCACTTAATGTTAACTACGTCTGGCCCAAGAAGAGGCTTAACGTATAATGTTGTTTGTGAGAAAAGTTGTGATCGAGACTTGAACAGAATTGACATTAAAAGGTCTTGTTCGATTATCTCACTCTAAAATGCGATTACAAGCTGATTTTGTAGAAGAATCTACGACGTCTTTGCTAGTTATTTGATTCAGATGAAGATTCTGTACTCGATTACTTCTTACACCATTTTTGCATAAGAAGAACCATGATTAGGAGAAGAATAGCAAAAATACTTCGTCTGATAAGCAGTATCAGGAAATACACTAATAACACCAAAAATTGCAACGGCACTCGATTGTCGAAAATAATCTTGCCAGTTTTAAGCAAACGACCGACAACACAAAGCTCGACCTAACTAAGAAATTTAAAACCAATGAGCTAAGAAAATCTGAACAGTCCAAAACTATCATCAGGCTTCTCGTCAGTTAAACTCACTACCACGTCTTAACCCTTTTATTTACTGCCTTTTTCTTCTTAATGGCAGGGTATGTTGCGAAATATAACTCGTATATAATGCTGAGATAATTGCAAAACACCGCACCGCAGGTGTATGCGGTGAGGACCCGGATGGTGTGGTGGTGAAGTGCGCTGCTCCCAGGTAAGGGCAATAGAGCGCTTTCGTTCTCCACCGCATACACCTGCGGTCTGGAGTTTTGCAAATATCTCAGCATTATATACGAGTTATATCTCTTCCATGTCCTTTTACAAACACTTGCTTGGAAAACATCCAGCTATTAAAGCTGCTTTGAAAACGGCAGAAGACGTTTCATAACCATCAGAATCCGAAAAATATTCTAGAACGAATAAATAAACTTATTGCATACTGGGGAAAGTGTGCAGATTGTACTGACTTTATCTTGAATATCAAATATGTTTATTTGCTGATGTACTACATCATGTCGCTGACTAAATAGTTCGGTTGATCAACAGCTCCTCTCATTATATTAGGGGACGACCTACCTCCAAGTTTTCTGGAGATATATGCACACAGGATATAGTTCCAGAAGTCCTTTGTTGCTTTTTTTCAATACCATTCTGTGTCTCTATGACGGCGCCATGATGACCGCTATAACCTTCGGTTCCGTTCTTATAGCGTGCATTTGTGTACATTCCTAAAACCCTCCCCAATCGTTCTACTTGGTTACGTATTCTCAAACTGCTTAAGTGATTTTCGATTCACTCAGAAGAGTTACGCATCCGTGCTTGACAAGTGGGCTCAGTCCTATGCATGGAACAAAAGGTCTGAGTTCTAGTGCTGTCAATCTACCTAGTGGGCGTCTCCTGAGAAACCAACCACGTAGACCAATTTTCTACCTCCCGTAATCGTTTGCGGAGCAATATCTCTGCGAAATTTGTGCAATTTAAGTTAAGACCCAGAACGACGCACGGATGCTGTAATAATCTTGAATCCATCTCAACCTTATATCTGTTCTATGAAAGACAAGTAATACGGTGGCCATCAGTGCTTTTTTTTTTCGTGGTCCCGAATAGATTTTGGGTATCGCTTCACTCTGTGTTATGCTATATCACTCTGTATATCTTGGACTATCTTACTCATGTGGTTAATATTTTGAGGAATCACTTCTATAAAAACAACTAACTAGAGCTTAATTTGTATATTCTCCAAAGCGAGCTTCTATTGTAAAAGGTAAAAAGTTAATTTTTGTGTATTGATGCAGGATGTCTCATTTAAAATTAAGATTCTATTTTACCGACTTCAATTACGAAGGCCAGAAGATGACTGAAGTGTTCCGCCAAAAGGTACACGATCTTCACACCTCTCAATCATGTATTAGATTTATTACTGCTTTTTAATGTCTTATTTACTCTTACAGAGCAAGATGTGGAATCATTTCATCACTTAATTATTAGTAAAAGCCTCTATTGGTGATGTCATTTTTTCAGCAATAGACTATTGCTGATGAAGAGAGAATGCGATCCATATTGTATCGCCAGTGAAGAAACGCAGAAATGTCTATGATTAAACACCGGAAAAAACGCATATATATATATACATGTATATCAAACTAAAAAAATGCTATCGGCGTTGGTCAATCTCTGATGAATGCGGCATGCATTCGACTTCATTAAGCATGGTTTGATGGTGATAGAATGCATAACTGGCCTTTGCAATAACTCGCGGTGACCTACCGATGTATGAGCCAGTGCTACTACCTCCTCAGACAAGTCCGGTGCCAATTTGCCCACCCCGAAGGGATGGAAGGAACATACGGTTCTCGTACTTATCGAATGACTTCAACGTCCACCGCTACGTGACGGTAAAAGCCGTCTTAGTGTTTAGTGCAGATCCTGTGCACAGCTTTGCTTCAAATTCGTCCTTTCTTAAGCTGTACCTAACAGTTTTGCTTTTTATTCTGCAATAACTCTTTCGACAAAAATGTTTTGTAGCTAAAGTTTTTTATCCTTACCCTTATGTGTGCTAGAGTAAAACCAATACTTGGCTTTTTCCTCTTTCCGAGCTGCTTAATAGTAATGAAGGAGGTAGGATCCGAGCTTTTTATCCTAAGATTGTTGGCATAGCTTCCAAGTCCTACGACTTACACTTTGAAATCTTCGATCGGGTTTTTCCTTAATCTAGAAATCTTATGAGAAAAGGATTTTGCTCGTAATGTTTTCGTATTGTACGAAAAGTTTTTCTCTTTATGAGCAATTAAAATTTTTTTCCACCTATGGATAAGTCGGGTTTTCACGAGAAGGCTGTGAAGAGACCTTTCATATTATGATGGCAGCAGAGTGATATGAAAAGGTACCATCTGACCTATTTGGCAGCTACCACCTATTTGTGAAAATATGACTGACTTCAGAATGGGCCTTCACGTTAGGGGACTCTGATACCTAGCGGGAGTCTCCCCTTGCTCCCGGGAGAATTTTCATGGAATCAGAGTGCTGTTGTAAAAAGCGCACTGGTATTCAGCTGAAGAGACTCTGAACAAGTCTATTACAATCCATAAATATTTGCTTTAAGATGGGATATTTCGATTAAAGTGCGATGAAAAGACCGAGATTACGACAATATTCTGGGAACATTAGAACTGCGTTGTTAACATCGTATTTCATGAGTGCCTGTGTTTCCGTCGTTAAACATTCTTTTTGAATAAAATTGAAAGTGAAGGCGACCTTATGGAACGTACCACCAATTCCGTAAAACAAGAAACCCATGCAGAACAGTCATTCTCATATTCCCAACCAATATCTATGTACCACTGATTCAAAGAATAACTTTAACGACGGTATTCGTAATGGCGAGGCTTTCTACTTCATCGCCAGGTGGTCGTTGCTTCAGACAGGATTTCAGTTCTCCGCGCCGTTTTCCTCTTTCATTGTAGATTTTGTAACCGGCTGTGCTCCATTCTATCGTAATTTTATCAACTGGTGTTGTTGATGTCGTAGACTCCCGGAATGCGCTCGTCAAAATTCAAAACAAGCAAACATTATTGTTATTATGTCATATCTATGTCGAGAGACAATAGGACAATAGTGCGGAAAATAAAGAAAGGAAAGGAAAATAGTGCGTTCGTTCCCCACCGCAGACACCTGCGGTTCGGAGTTTTGCAAATATCTCAGCATCATTAAACATTATCTCTCATTTGATCTAGCCTTCACAAGTGTTCGCTTAGATCTTAAAAAGCTGATTTACCTTGTTCCAACAGCAAACAGTCTAAGTGCGATGCCTTTAGATGAAGAACAGATTGACATCACTATTTTATCAATAGAGAAAGTTCATATAAACAAAATGACGAGTCACTGTTACAACTTTTGATAAGCAATTATTCTATTTTTGCGTTTTACAACATAACACAAAAAATAGGCAGTTTTAAGGCCTGATACAACACCTGTAGATACCTAGTTTCCACCAACTAAGCATACCGAATTTTCATCCCGTCTGCCTTCATATTCAGTGTTACTCCTTGTCAGCAGTACTGCTAAGCTAAGTGACTGACTGCTTTTTGAATATAGAATATTTGACCATTCCGAACATCCATAATACTCGTACATTAACGAGGGAGTATCAAACCTATCAATGTTGCCAATTAAAACATAATGCAGGGAAGGTTCTATGTAATCGTAAGAAAACATGAAATCAAATGCTTTCCCTAATATTTTAACCTGGCTGGGAAAAATCGAAAGCAACGAGAACAGACTGACAAGAAATAGAAGAAAAAATAGCAGTACATCTGGAAACAACATAAAATGTAGGAAAAACTTTAAGTAAACCTTGTCTTAGAACAGATCGCGTATGACGACCTCAGCAATTTGCCGAATAGTTTCGGCACGATTCCCTTGGTCTGACTGCTGGAAAGCACTATATTAACAAGATTCTGCAGAAGCATCAAAGCAATAAAAAATGCACGTCAACAGGCTGTCCAAATTTTGGCCTAGGAAAAAAAAATTGCTGTTCGGCAAGACATGTTGGGCAACGCTGTTTGCCCGTTGACGGGTGATTGCTGATGGCAAGTGATCGATAGAACTAGCTGAGAAACAAGCGAAACGAAGGACCCGCGAGGTGTGGTGGTGGGCGCGCTACTCCCCGGAAAGGACAATAGCGCGTTCGTTCCCCACCGCAGACACCTGCGGTCCGGAGTTTTGCAAATATCTCAGCATCGTTAAAGTTATATTTCACAGTATATACCCTGTCGTTAAAAAGACTAGACAGTAAATAACAAGTTAAAATTGAGAGGTAAAGTGTTCGGCGTTGATTAGCCCCTGAAGAACGAGTCATGCATTCGACTTTATTTAGAGTCATAGACATGATTGCATGCACATTTTGCCTATACAACGATTTCGCTATTGACGTAAATAGCAAATCAATGCTTCTAGCCTCACTTTAGCACCAACTTGCACTCTTCGGGAGTGAAACAAGATTGGTTAGCCGGGAAACCGAAAACCAAGTTGGACCAAACGATCACTTTTGCATTGCAAAGAGCTTCTAGCCACTGCCGTTGTAATCAGGGAAATGCTGTATGAAATTTTCAGAAGTTTGGACGTCATCTTCCCGAATATCTCATGGCCGGTTCCTAACATTTGTAAGGGAATTTATGGTGATGGATTGATAAAGCCTAAAATGACGGGATTAATACAAGGCGCTAAGAGCCACTTGATGAAAATGATAAGATATGAAAAAAGGACAGAAAATAGAAGGGGAAATGAGTGAATTAGTTGCAATCGAGATTCACTAAGAATGCAGATCCATTTTCATTTGATCCACAAATGCGTTGCAGTCATCAGCATCCTATTCAACTTTGCAGTCGAATCGTCCGAAAAGGATCTTGTATTTAGTGCTCCTTAGTGTGCAAAGCGTGCCGATTTATGGAAACTATCACCTTGAAAAGCTTTTGCAGTAGAGGAGATCCACTGTGCTGCTGCATTCGTGTCTTTCTTATCAATCTAGCTGGACAATAATTAAGGTTTCGCTTCACAACAATTCTCAAAGACTAGTTAGTGAACATTTTTTGCATTTTCCTAGGGATACTCTAAGTGGGAAACCATCCAAAAAAAGTTGCCGTAATGGAGCACAAGGACAGTTGCAGTGCCAACGTATAATGTGAGAAAAAAGACTCGTCGCTTCTTACAAATAAGAAACAATACAATTAGTATGAAGCTGTATTAAAAATGAAAGATCTAGCTTAGTGGTGTTCTAGCTAGCTTTACAGTACAAGGTCTTCCAACTACTGAATTAGTTAAGCATCAAAGCGTTAACTGATGAGCATCAAAAATGAGCAGTACCGGTGGCCAAACAACCAACAGCCTCACCCAGTTAGGGCATGAAGATATGTAAAGCAGTAATTAAAAAAGAACTAGAGACTGTGTTACCGACTAATGCTGAACCGATACCACTGTAGACCCTGGTTAGCTGTGATTTATAAGTGAACCATATGAAAAATGTAATTTGCTGGTTCCTGCTCTTGGTAATTGATGAACACCACATGATGAAAAGGATATAAATATGCTATGCAGAGACGAGTACTCGTCATATCGTCAACCATTGATTAACATGCGCTAACGGAAGATCTTTGACTAAAATGTGGGTAAGGAAAAGAAAAAAGTGATTTACTAATGGAATATCATACGTGCGCAAATAAATTGTGCCAAAAAATGTTTAGTTATCGGTTTACTAAGATTTTAATTTGATAAATATCAACAAGAGATGTTAGCTTTTATTTGCTCCTACTACAGTTTCTTACAGCAATTATCTGTTATAGAACCACAATGATGCTGAGATATTTGGAAAACGCCGGACGACGGGTGTCTGTGGTGGGGAACGAACGCTCTATTACTCTTTCCGGGGCGTGACGCGTTCTCCACCACATCATTTTGGTCTTTCGTTTCGCTGTTCTCTCGGCTTTCTCAGTATCAACTGTATCATTTGATGGTCAGTGATTCGAGCGGGAACCAGTAAATCTTACATTTTTCTCTGTCGCGTGCACGGAGGAGCACTGCTGCTTCTGCTCGCTCTAGGGAGTTGCTGAGTGCAATATCTTTTTTCTAGTCTTTCGTTAAAAACTCTGACCATACGGCCAGTGGTCTTCTTGCAAATATATTTGACATTCCTGGTAATCCGGCTACTAACGGCTCTTGTCCATCGCTTTGGTTCACAAGCATTATGTGTCCGGCACACCTTACCTTCGACAAGGTGGCGTCTTTGATTTTTAATCATTGACGGAAGCATAAGCCGTCCTTTGTGATTAGAGAGAGCACTCTCGTTACATACAAACATGCTAGCAATTTCCCGATTTCACAAAAACGGTGAGCTCCGTTGAGCTAATGCGAAGTCAAGCCAGCATCTTGTACTCCATCATCTGCCACCTGCCACATGTATTCCGGGTTCATTATCGAATGACTCGAGTGGGTAGCAGCAAATCTTCCGTTCCTCCCTCTTACGTACTGCAGAAGCCCAGAAAGATCTGCTCATCCTAGGAGCTCTATGAGCATCACACTTTCCTTCTTGGGTTTTCATGAGCAACCCTGCTCAGCGGGTCTGTGGTCTTTCGTCAGCACATTTGACATCCCGAGAAGCCCCACTAACTGCTCTTGTCCATCCGTTGACGTTCATACGCATTACGTGTCCGGCCTACCTTATCTTCGACTGTTTGGCGCAGAGAACGGCATCCTGGATTTTTGATTGTTGGCGCTCGTCAGAGCTTCGGAACCTTCCTTCACTTATGCGACACAGGATACACCTAGCACCGTCCTTTCGACTGCGCTTTCATTAATGCTGGCTGGCCTTTCATTCTTTTTACACCGCCGTCATGTTTCTGATGCATACATTAAGGCAGGTAGTATCGTGGAGTCGAAAAGGTAAGGACGGAGTTGGACGTTCTTTCTTGTCTTCACTATGTGTTCGATGCCTGGAAAGCTCTCTAAGTCGCTCGTTTTTATCTACTCAACTCTGTGGTTAAGTCATTCACCATGTTGATTTCCCAGTCTACGTAGACGTAACTGGAACATTTTGAGATACACATTCTGTTGAGCGTAGATGGAGAATACGTAACCAATCCGTTTCTCATGAACATAGTTTTTATGAGATTTCGTCGAAGACCAGTTTTTTTCACAGGGTTTATCAAAGGCGGCAGGCATTCATTTCATTTAGCTGATGTTTGATGTTATAAAAGCGATGTCATCAGAAAAGGGAAGCTGGTGTAATTTCCGACTATCGATTTTCACTCCCATATTGGCTTATTTTGGAAGACAGAACCGGTGGTACCACATATCCATCCTCCTTCACTCCATCATTCATTATTTCAGGGTGGGAGGACGAGCCTATTAAAGAGATCTGGGTAGTAATCGTGAAGGAGTTTTTCCTTTGTCTTTCTGGAAGATGCAACTCTTTCGCGTGAGCGACAGATTACAATCTTCTCGGTTTTGTAACTGCAAAAGCCTCGATAGGCCTTACCAGTGCTTTTCCTAGCCTCTGGAGCTTCGACTATGAATGCTGTTTTTCGCTTATTAAGATCCTCTTTAATTGCTTGTCTGCTTTGTTTTGCAAGTTCGAACGTGAATTGGCGGTTGCCTTGAGCTCTTGCAATTCCACGGGAGTGTCTCAGCTCGAGTGGTTTTGAAAACAGGCATCTCTTAACAGTTTTCGAACACTCAGCTTTCATAGCGCTAACATGAAGATTTTGACTAAGCAGATCGTATTCCTCGTCGATGTTATCGAGAGCGACGTCTTTCAACACCGAACTAGTGAATTGAATAAATCCCAGTTTGTTGTGGATTTGGAGCTTCGGTGTTTTTTGCATTTCAGGGGTAGCTTCTGCTTTCAGGTCTTGCAGGAAGGAAGCGATTATCTGATTTCGAACATAATTTTGGGACAACAGCGACAACAGTTAAGGAAAATCATTGATTTACTATAATGTGGTCTATTTCGTTGTGGTACTTTCCACTGGGAATATTGGGCTTCTACGTCGTCCTTGAGTGATCGGTTACTTTTTCATTCCTACTTTCGTTTCTGATTTCGGTTTTAATATCTCTGCGAACAAACTAGTAGGGAGACCGGGCGAAGGATTCGTTGCCGAAAACACACCTCCCTCTGATCCACATAGTGACCTGGATACGGCCTTGCAAGGTTACGTCAAGACTCCAGGTAGGACCAAGTTGCACAACCGGCAATAGGCCAGCCTCAGTACTCCGTACACTGTGCTCTCTCGTCTATGACGTCAGGCAATGAGACGACCGGTAAGAAGCGAGAAAATCTCGGGTTACACACGTCATTGGAACCGGATCTGACGAACCCACGCACGACACGCCATGGAGATTGCTTCTTACTGTGCACGTATAGTGCCAGAACACTCTCCGCTGACTCCGATCTTCACGCCCTTCTTGTAGCCGCAGATCGGACTAAATTTCATGCGAACGCATTACAAGATGCAAAAATCAAGAAAACCGACATACGCCAAGTAAACAACGGGACACTTGTGATCCGCTGAGAAAAGGTCCCGTCACGAAACGTCGGTGGCGTAGGCTTTGCAGTCCATCCGTCCATTGTCTATCTCGTCGACTCGTATGAGATCCTCTTCCCTCGTATAGCCGTCCTCCGTCTTCAACTGTCTCATCATAAGAAGATTACCATATTCAGCTGCTGCTCACCGACCGATGCAGCTGATGAGTATGAATTAAATGCGTTCTACTATCAGTTGGAGGAATGATAAAGCATATCATAAATTTGTTGTTGAAGACATCAACGTCAGAATGGGAAAGGCCAACGAGGGCGAATACGGGATGGGAAATTTTGGATTAGGAGAAAGAAATAAGAATGGGAGCAGTCCCGCAGGACTCCTGTCAGCAGCACGTCTCTTCCATGCAAACTCGTTTTTTCAGAAGAAAGAAAGTTGCCGATGGACATGGGAGTCTTCCAACGGCATGGCTCATACGCAGATCGACCATATTTTGACAAACAGAAGATGGTGCGTGCTTGACACATCGGTAGTCCCGTCATTCTGTACTGGTTTCGATCAGCCTTCTTAGCGCGAAGATTCGATTCAGCCATAAGATGGAAAAGAGCTCTCTACATCGACCACGAGAAAAAGTCTAGCTGTATACGACGAAAACGTTTTAAACGAAGTCCTATCCAAACGTGATTAGCAGATTAAAATAGACCCGACCGAAGAATACGAGATGCTTGGCGTTGGAATGAAAACTGTGCTGAATTCGCCTCAATTCCCCAAGCAAGAAAATCGGATCGCATCTCCATCACTACTAAGGAGTTGCTCGAAAAGAGAAGAAAACTGAAGCTTGATCTTACTGCAATACGGTTAACATGGCTAGTAATAAATGCCAGCTGCCGAAGAGCTTTACAGCAAGATCTACAACGGTACAAGCAGAAGAAAATACTGGAAGCAGCAGAGAAAAGAAGCAGTCTGAAAAAATGCCGTTGGGACTTGTGTGATTATAATGCCCCGTTGTCAGCCACGATGAACGAAGATGGGATCGTCAAAACTTTCCGCCATGATATGGAATTAATAGCGGAAACGTTCTACACCAGCATTTTCCGTTCCACAATCCCGTCCCGGGCACTAATATCCCTGCTGGAGCAAAGCCACACGGAATTCTTCCGTCGGAGGTTCGAGTTGCGATAGAAAGCATGAAAAGAAGCACAGCTCCAGGACCCGATAATATTACCGCCGGCTTCCTTAGATTTGGAAGCCACAATTTACATGTACTTCCCCCAAATCATGTGAAAGCGTACCTTCGAAAGGAAAAAATCCCAGACCAGTGGAGGACTTCGCGCACGGCTCTCCTGCCCAAGAAAGCGAACCGAAGGGATCTTCGTAACTATCGTCCCATCTGCTTGTTGAGTGTACTCTACAACTCTACAAGCTCTTCACGAAGGTTATCCTCTCGCGCATATCAAAAACAGTGGATGAGGCGCAACCAGTTGAGCAAGCAGAATTTCGAAAAAGATTTTTCTGCAGGGACCACAACCAAACAACATCCAGGGTCATCGAAGTTTGTTGGGAATACCACTTGCCTCTAGTCCTAACCTTTGTCGACTATGAGAAAGCGTTTGACAGTGTCGAAAAGAATTCAATCCTATCAGCATTCGTCGACCAAGGAGTGGAGCCGTCTTGCATAAGGACTCTGTCCAACTGTTATTGGAACTGCACTACGAAAATGAAGCTTTTCCAACGACCTCTTACAATACTCATAGGAAAAAGGGTTCGACAGGGCGACACAATGTCGCCAAAGCTGTTCAGTGCCGCACTGCAGTGGATAATGAAGTCACCCGATTGGGGTGAGAAAGGCATACGTATTGATGGAGTATTCCTATCAAGCCTTCATTTTACCGATGACATTGTCATATTCTCAATAAGTACTCCATGGTACGAAGGCGAACGAATTGAATTGGATGGCTCTGTCATTTCAGAGACCAACTCGCACGTATACCCTGGGTGATCAATGAACATGAAAAACAACATGAAGGAGGAACTAGATAGAAGAACGAGAGCATGGACCGCGTTCGGACCTCTCAGAGGAGCCACTGATTAACTGAAGGATTTGAAAATCCGCGTTCTTTTTTCTTTCTTTTTTTCTTATTTCTTCGATTCTACGGTCCTCCCAGCGCTCTGTTATGTTGCAGAGACGTGGGTCGATACATCAACCACGTCAAGAACGCTTCGCACTACTCACAGAGCGCTTGAGCGATGTCTTTTGAAATAGAATCGGCACTCTCAATATGTAGCCGGAATGCGAAGCTCTGACGCTCGGAATCTGCCACATCTTCGAGATCCAGGAGAATATACATAGAGAGCGAAACATGGATGCGCCAGTCACATAATGAGAAGAACAGACGACAGATGGACGAAAAGAAAAGTAGATTGGACTTCAAGAGAATGCAAACGTTCCCTAGAACGACCACCTACACGTTGGGCGGACGTGTTCGTAAACAAAGTTAATCAGCTGTGCCCACAGCGGCAGTTGTTTTAGAGATCACAGTATGAAACTTGCACGCTACCATGCTCGAAGAAGACCACCACCGCGGACTACGACTGCGGGAGAAAGGAACGAATGGCATATGTGCTGGGTACCGTCCGCACAGCTCGTGAAGACGAACTGTCCAAGCATCCAAGTAAGTAAGTACTTTCCACTGAGAGGCCCACACCTTCATCGTTGATGGTAGGGATTCTGGAAATGCGAGTCATTCTAGCGCTGAAACTTCCAATGATGACCTTAAAGAATGTATGTTCTTTTTTCTAATAATTCCCTAATTTCATGTGGAATTTTGCGGTTTCAGCTTGATGTCGGTGTGGAAACGGCGAATGTTGCCAAAGCCGGCATTTATCCACATCTCTTCAATAGTAAACATCCGAATCAGATTGCAAGCTGTCGGAATGAGTCGTTGTTGCTAGCCAAACCCGTGTTGACGAGAACGCCGACGCCGCCGACTCCTCCACTGTCGTATGTTCCGAAGAACAGTTCTTCATCGGTGTCATAGACGGCGTTGAATGGGTGGTGTCCCTCGTCTTTGCCAGGCCGATGACGTCGTACCTTATCCTTCTCCTCTACATGATCAAGTCTTTTACCGAGTACTCAGATGCATGCGAGCGTGCATTGTAGGTACAGATCATCGCCTCAATCTTTTAAGATTTAGGAAGCCTAGAATGGCTCTGAGATTTTAGTATCCTCTCCGTTCTCGCCCTACACAACGCCACCCTATCGTGAACATGTTGAGAATTAGATAAATGAGTGCCACTTATTTTACTTCGTTTAGCATTTCTATGCCAACCTGTGGCTTGCCGAGCTCTAAACGTAACGGATTGCCTACTCACAGGTAGCTTGACAGTCACACCCACGGTAGACGGAAAACTCATTTCCTGGAGGCGACTCCTAATAGCCTCCCATATACTTCCCTGCTACTGGATTGCGGACGTTTGGTCAAGCTGACTCGTCTGCTACCATCTACTTAAAGGGGGGGCACACCTAGGCATGCATGCATGAATACGCCTACCAAATACAGAAGGTATGTGCCAAATCGGGGCAGCAGAAAAAGAAACATTCTCTGGGTCCACTCGCGTCTCAGGGGAGCAAAGGTCGCTTTTTGTCCGCGATTAACCCATTGTCCGCCACCTGAAGACGCGCCACGTTGCCTCGCGACTAACCGGCGTGAGATCCTTCTATGAGGGGCTGTGGAGCTTTTTCAGCATTTCACATAGTACTTTTTCATAAAAAATTGTAATAGGCGGTGAACAAAAAGGTACTGTGATTTCAACCACATGCTCGGCTTAACTGGGTTCATTGGCGATTTCTGCACCCCAGATCAATCTCGTTAACGGGTGATTGCTGTTGGAACTGAAAGATAGAAAATCAGCTGACAGAATGGCGAAAGTAGAACCCACTTGGTGTGGGGTGATAATAGAGTGTTGATCCCCACTGCATGCGCCAGCTGTCCAGAGTTTTGCAAATATCTCGGCATTGTTGTGGTTGTAATAAGAAAAGATGTTCAGCTGAAAAGGCTGCTATATAAGCATAGCATCGAAGTTGAAGAACAGCTCCGTTCGACCAACATGTACTGAAACCCGGTAATATGTGATTAAAATCCTTGTTAGTCTTTAATGTCCAGAATTTATGGCATTACTGGTTAACAACGTGGCATTTGCTCTTATTCGAGTTCATTCAGTTGGAGTAAATGTACTCATGAGGAGTACAGAATCGTTAAAAGATATCAAGAAGAATAACGTCACTGTTTTCTCAGCAATTATTTACTAAAACTATTTTAAATAAACGATATAATGTGTACTTTATTTCGAAAAATTCTAAAGGTTCAGCTACACTGTCCTACGTTAGAAAAAGAGCAGCGGAGTAACGGCAGTATGTCTATAAAGAATTTTAGACAGTCTTGGTCTACGTTCTGCACAATTTCGAACTGCTCTTACCGGATTTTTTCTTAGTGGGAAAACAATCCGAGCGATGTAGCGTAGTGGTTAGAGGTGCTGCGCAACACACACGTTCTCATTGAAACGCGCCCAAGGTTCAGCAAGCCTTCCGTTCTTGAGGCTGGCAAATTCCTATCGGAATAGTCTGGAATTGTGAAAACACTGACGTAAATCGATAGATCACCTCAAGCTACTGCATGTGGCAGGTATGTATTAGATCGCCTCCAACAATGCTTGAAGAATCGGATGCATGGCGCATCCTCCTGGGATTGAGCAATGCTGTGAGCCCCATGCTTTTATTATGTATTAATACTAAGAAAGTAGTCCAGTAGTTGACATGAAATTGCTGGAACTTGTTGGTGACGTGCCAGACACAGCACTGATGTGGTAGATGTTTATTCCACTTTGTTAACTCTGTGGTAAAAGGAATCAATTTCGCAATCTTAATGTAATAGGCAAGTTGCTTCAGTTTTTTAAGCCTCTCAACATACAAAGCGTGAAATAAGAAACACTGAATAGCAAAGCCCACATATCTGTTGCTTCTCTAGATAACCAGTAAAACCTATGCGCCTTTAACGAAGTCCCCTGAGTCCTTCTAGTGATAACAAAATCCTTGGAAATCGATTTCACAGTTTTTTGCGCATCATAAATGGCTTGAGATTTTAAGATCACGTCAGAAGGAATGCCAATGGCATCGAGTTCGTTTGTAAAAGTCGAGGTAAGACTGCCTTCGCCAATAAAACGAAGGGAAGGAAATGAATTTTAAGATTGATATATCGTCACATATAGAAGGGTAGAAGGATAGAGATCTATATACCATACTATTGTCCTTCACGTCTACTTAAAAACGAATTTCAGTGACTTGTTTTCTTAATTACTCATAGCAAGTCAGTCGCAGTCGTTGCGATTCTGTACTGAAATTCTTTCTGAAATCTGAAAAAGTCGGTTCTGAAATTCTGAAATCGAGTAAGTGACGGTGCCAACAATTTATTTCATAATTCCACGTGATTACGTGCTCGTTGCATTGTTTGGCACTCATGCTCCTAAAGGTTCGTGGGCAAAATCAGACAAAGTGAAAGCGAAACATGCCTTGACAAATGAAGCATGAAGGTCGGTGATGAAGTCCATTCATAAACCTAGTATGCGTCCTTTCATGGATATTCGCCTTTCCTCACAAACCTTCTGCCGATCGGCGATTTAAGCACCACGATATTATCATATAGAACTATATCGTTCCATGATGCATAATTTGACTTTCAACGAATTTAATCGTAGCAAAAGAGAATGTCATGCACTTCGGTAACGCTTACAGTTGTTCTACTAGGTTATCGGTCTCCACTATCAGATTTCAGAATTTGGAGTATCTTAAGCAAGCAAAGCGAAAACCTTTCGGCATTCCAAAATATTCCAAGATTGACTACTGTGCGAACAACAAAGCAGCACGTATTTAATGGAGTCATTGGATGTTACATCACTTTATACCATTGTGTCGTATCACTCTGCAATCCAAGCCATTCTCGACGTGCTCGCAGGACATGAAAGGAACATAAATATTTATGGCTTGTTGATCCAACAACTAATGACTCTTTTAAAACATTGTCTTAGTTGTTCAATCTTCAGTTAATCGGGAAGATATGTTGCGCAAATTGGTGGCTTGACCATGAAGCAACGATTAGCAGCAAGCCCTGCCATCACTTTCATGTATAAGATGAAAGCTCCAATTCTCGATCGTTGGCCCTCACTTCACTGTCAATATATCGACGACTGCTTCACCGTCTGTTTCACATAAGAACAGATGAACGAATAATTTGAATCCTTAGAAGAACAGTCGCAATATATAAAATTTATGCGAGCAAGACCAACCGATGAGTGGCTTCCATTCTTAATCGTCGAAATAAAGCCTTTAGAAAGTGGCTACATGACAAAATTGTGTGGAAAACCAAGTAGTAAAAATATACTAGTGCGCTACCTTTCCTCTCATCTTTCACACATAAAAAAGCCCTCATCGAAAGCATGTACCGAACGGTTAAAAAAATGCGCACAGGAGAAGAACAAAAAAAGAAATCGCTTAATTTGGCACTAAAAATAGCTGTTCCAAATAACCACGAAGAAAGAGCCAATCGGACCAGACCAAAACGTAGAATTGTTCTCCGAAATAATGTGCTAAGCCTAAATAAGATTTATTTCAAGCTACCCTTCGTTTCAAACGACCTATTTTACACCATGAAGAGGTGCCTTGGAAGCGGTGGTCTTGAAAGTTATGTGGCAGTTATTGACCTCCCATCCAATATTCTACGCCGTCAGCTAGTTCAAAACTGCTTCTATAACCGTTTGTGCACCTTGGAGGATTTTGTAATGTGACCTAACGGAAGGGAAGGGGTTTGCATGAGTTCAGGTACAATATAGTTGATCACATATAAGGCATGTCGTGAGGGATACATAGAAGAAACGAGCAGAGCACTTTGTGTCTGCATAAAGATATCTAGATGGGAAAGCTGAAATTCGACAGACTACTCTACTGTGTACACATAGGACACAAAAGCACAGTCGCAGGATTCTCAAACTTCGCCGGACCAGATTCTTGAGACGGTTTGGATAAATTTTAAAAGTTCAAAAATGGAGTGGAAAGGCGAATGTATCACTATCATCCGTGATATGTCACTTTATCTCGTAATGATTTCTCGATTCACTACCCTATAGGTCTCATTCAACATCCGTTGTGAACAACACACAGTGGATTCAGGGGAAAGGTGGGTGGCTTTTGAAAATTGGCGTTTTTTTTATTTGCTGTACTATGTAACCGTCTTTTTATTTGCTGTCATTGATACTATGTAACCCACCGAATTCTGGGGCTACTGTTACACATGATACGCCTAGGCTCTGAAAAAGGCGAACTCGCGGAAACGTCAGTCATTTAACAAAGACCACAGAAACAATAAGATCAACTATACCAACCTCACGTCGGCTAAAAGATTGCTTCGTCTACAATTCTCACGCATAAACTTTATCCTACCTGTTTCTTTACGGCTCCACTAAAATTGCTTGTATTCCTTTGCAGTATCAATCAAAAACTGATTGAACGGAATCTTGGGTGCTGTGAAGCCCTATCGTCTTTGGTCTGTTTGTAATACGGAGAAAATTTTGTAAAACTAGACATACCCGTAACATCTTACTATTTCGCGGCCTTGAAATTCACGGTACATGTGTGCATTTGATGGTTTGTACCGACAGGCCTCTTACCTAACGGTGCATCTCTTGAAGAGTTTTTGACATCCAATGATTCTAATCCGCTACGCCTTCCAAGTAAATAAAATCGCTTCCAGCACATTCCTTACCTTCTAACCCATGTGAATCTTATTCCAGTCATACTTAGACGCCTCTGTGAAGTTGGAATCGTTCACTGGAATTCCGGATATCATTAGCTATCTGGTGAGCATTTCAAAAAAGATATTGTGAATATCGCTTACGAAGTTAGTGGTGCTTACATGTGATCTGAAATTAGTTTACCTCGATGACAAAAAGTGGCTCTTAAAAACTCCATGAGAAAAAGTTGAGTGGCCTTTCCATTTCTTCCTTTCGCTGCTTCGCTAGTAAATTTGCTGTTCATTTGAAGAGAGTTACACTTAAATTTCTCTATGTCCCTTCTTTGTGAAGAAAGCGATTTGTTTCGCGGCCATGTTCACCGGCATTCATAATCAGCACTCAATAAATGAAAATGTCTTTTCTTATCTTTATCAAAATGGTCGACTTATAGAACAATGTTTTAAACTGCAACACACTGTCGGATATATACGACATAGAAAGTAACTGGTTATAGTTTTAACCTATTCCATGCATTTCAAGCCATACTTAGTCAAATACAAGAAAAGACTACTCTAGAAATTTGCCTTAAGAAGGGTGCTGACGGGTGCTTACACATTTGCCGTCGTAATCTGCTCCAGTAGAACCTAACTGCTCTCCTATTTACTATTATTTATATCGGCATCGAAATAAATATTGATATTCAAGGTATTAGTGTTAACTCGAATTTATCAAGGTACAAAGGAGGATGTTCAGTCCACAAACAAGAAATGGAGGAATAGCCCAGTGGGTTCTGCTCGCTCTAGGGACTCGTCGAGTATCATATATTTCTCCAAGGGTCTTCGTAAAGAACTCTGACTATCGGGTCGGTGGTCTTTCTGGAATACGTTTGACATCCCGAGGAATCCAGTCACTAATGGCTTATGTCCATCGGTTGTCATTCATACGCATTGCGCGTCCGGCCCACCTTATCTTCAACTGTTTGACGTAGAAAACGGCATCTTTGATTGTTGATCGTTGAGGCAGATCGGAGCTTCGGATCCCATCCCTTACTTGTGTGAAACAGAATACTCATCCTTTTTTTTGTTCAGTAATCGCGAGGTTGTTAAACACCATACATTTATTTCCATAGAAAAACAACACAATGCAACAGTAGCTGGCGTTTCTGCACTATCGCCTTCTCCAGAGCCTGGAAGGTTATACTAATATACAATTTATTAGGCCAAACACTTCAATAACACTTACAATAAGACGAAAGACTCCATGGTAATCACATGATCAACAGTTTCTCGAAAAACTCACCGCATTTTACGTGGCTTCCAATGAGGAAGATTAGAACAGCTGATTACAGTCGCATATGGTTGATGACTGCATCATCCCACATCAGAAATCGATGCGAACATACGGCGTCAGGTCGCGTATGACTTCCGGGCATTCATCCCTGCTATTCATTGTAGGATTTTCAGCATTTATCCAAAAAGCCTCAAGAAGTTTTCGCGCTGGTGTTTCAGTCACCTGCCCAAGGATATCGACTTTTACTTAAAAATCGTCACCACTGTTTCGCCAATATATTCATCTCCGCAAATTATTACAAGAGGTATATAATACCTGAACTCATGCAATCACCGTCTCCGCCGTAAGGGCAAATTACGCAATTTGTTGTTTCACATAGACGGTCATACAGGCGGTTACGAACTAACTGACGGCGTAGAGTAGCCGGTGGTATTTAAACGAATCGGTAGCAACAGTTGAAATACCAGCGGTTACTGTACGTCTCCAGTTAGTTCGTAATCGCTTGTATGACCGTCTATGTGAAGCAACAAAGTGTATAATTTGCCCTTACGGCAGGGACGGTGATTCCATGAGTTCAGGTACGATATACCTGATCTCTTGTAATAATTGCGGAGATTAATATATTGGCGCAACGGGCAGACTTTTGTGTATCCGTAAAAAGAGCACCTAGATGGCAAACGAAAACTAAGACGAAGCACCCCACTAGGCACGCATAGGATACAAAAGCATAGCGGAGACGATTTTGAAGTAAAAGTCGATATCCTTGCACAGGAGACTGAAATCCCAGCGCAAAAACTTCTTGAGGCTTTTTGGATAAATGCTAAAAACCCTACAATGAATAGCAGGGAGGAATGCTCGGAGGGCATACGCGACCTGACCCCGAATATTCGCATCAATTTCTGATGTGGGATGATGCAGTCATCAACCATATGCGACTGTAATCAGCTGTTCTAATCTTCCTCATTGGAAGCCACGTAAAATGCGGTGAGTTTTTCGAGAAACTGTTGATCATGTGATTACCATGGAGTCTTTCGTCTTATTGTAAGTGTTATTGAAGTGTTTGGCCTAATAAATTGTATATTAGTATACCCTTCCAGACTCTGGAGAAGGCGATAGTGCAGAAACGTCAGCTACTGTTGCATTGTGTTGTTTTTCTATAGAAATAAATGTATGGTGTTTAACAACCTCGCGATTACTGGACAAGAAAACGACGCATTCATACTCCAATGCCAAGGTTAATAAAAAGTCGATCCTGAAAACTTCTAGCATCGTTCTATCAACTGTGCATTCGATAACGCTGAGTGGTCCTTAATCCTACTTACGCAGCGACCACGTTTCTGTCGCATGAGTTAAGGCAGCAAGCACCGTTGAGTCGAAAAGGCGGGGCACAGAGTCGCGTGTTCTTTGTTTTCTTCACTACATCCTCAATGATCTTGAAAACCACCCAAGCCGCTCGTTTCCTTCTGCTCAGCTCTGAAGCTAAGTCAGTCATCATATTGATTTCCCGACCTAGATAGATATAACTGGAGCATTCGAAGATATTCGTTCCGCTGAGCGTGAATGGGCATACGAAGATAATCTTTTCCCCATGAATATCACTTTGCGATTTAGTCGAAGACCAATATTTCCATATGCTTTATCAAAGTCGGCAAGTATTCGTTCCTCTTGGCTAATGTTCGGTGTTATAAGAACGATGTCATCAGCAAAGCGAAGAATCGCCGACCATCGGTTCTCACTTCCGCGTTGCACCACTTTAGTGCTCGCATGACGTTCTCGAAGTTGGTGGTAAATAATTTTGGCGCAATGGTATCGCTTTGACTAACCCCTCTTTTGACGTCGATGCTGATATCACTGTACAACGGTGATATTTTAATTGTGGAATTTTTGAACAGCCAACGAAGAATTTTTATATGCTGAGTAGGAACTCCCTGCTTAATAAGGGATTCCATGACTACTTATATCTCAATTGAGTCAGTTGCCTTCTCCAAATCGATGAAGGTGAGACAGAGCGGTCTTTTGCACTATTGCGATACTTCATTGAGTCTTGCTATGGTATGGACGTAGCCCATCGTACTAAATCCTTTTCGAAACCCTGCTTGCTCACATGGCTGTCCTTTGTTCATGGCTGTCCAAGTGTTCTGTGAATCCTGTTTAGGATAACTCGAGTGAAAAGTTTGTAGACGACAGACACTAAGCAGATTGGGCGATAGTAGCCAATATAGAGCAGGTCACCCTTCTTGAACAATAACACGGTCTTGCTGGTCTTCTATTGAGTAGGGACTTTGCATTCAGATAGGCAACGCGTGAAGAGCCAACCCAATGTGTTTACGAGGACTGGCGGAAGCTTCTTCAGGTGTTCAGATCTTATCCTGTTCGGACCTGGTGCTGTTCAATTTCTCACCGGCGAAATAGCATGTCGGATTTCGGAAGGGAGAACCAGTGGTACAACATATCTAACCTCCTTTATTTCATATGATGGAAGGTGGACGTGGCTATCGAAGGATCCGAGTAGTATTCGTGAATGATTTTCTCCATTGCCTTTCTGGACGCTGTAACTCTTCCGTCTGGGCGCCGGAATGCAATCATTTTGGTCCTGTACTTGGCGAAGCTTCGGTGGGCTTTGCGAATCCTTTTTCCAGCCTCTGCACCTTCGGCCATTACTGCTGCTCTTCTCTCTTTAACTTCTTTTATCGCCTGTCTGCATTGTTTTGCAAGCTCGGACGTTAGTTCGCGGTTGCCTGCAGCTCGTGCGATTCCACGCTGGCGTGTCAGCTTGAGTGTTTCTGGAGACAGACGTCTCTTGGTGACTTTCGAACTCTGAGCATTCATAGAGCTAACGTGATGGTGTTGAATAAGCTTATCCTCTTCTTCGTCGATGTTATCGACATCGGCATCTTCCAAACAGCCGGCTAATGAATTGAATAAGTCCCAGTTTGTGGTGGTTCTCGGGCTTCGCTTTTCGAATTTACCGGCTTTTTCTCCTTTCCGCGAGAAATAGAAAGTTGCACGAAGGAGACGATGGTCTGATCCCGTGTAGAATTTTGGGACAACAGCGACATCGACTAGGCAAAACCTTCTATTTACTATGATGTGGTTTATTTCGTTATGGTACTCTCCATTGGGAGACTCCCACCTCCAGCGCTGAGGGTGGGGCTTCTGGAATTGCGAGTTATCATGGATTGTTTTGGACGCCATGATAAACTCAGATAGCCGCTCACCCTGTTCGTTCCATTCTAATCTGTGGGTCCCAATGTGACGTTCTTCAGAAGTTCTTCTTGGTCCAATCTTCGCGTTGAAATCTCCAATGATGACCTTGAAGAATGTGTGGTCTTCTCTGTAGAACTTCTCCAAGTCCATATAGAACGCTTCGACATCTTCTTCGTCATAGTTTGATGTCGGGGAGTAGACAACGAAGTTTGTCAAAGCCGGTATTGATCCACCTCTCTTCAATCATAGGCGTCTAATTCGGGGTGTTAGCTGTTCAAATGATTCGATATTCATGGACGAACTCGTGTTGACGAGAACGCCGATGCCGCCGGCCCCTCTGCTGTCGCATGTTTCGAGGAACAGTTCTTCTCCGGTGTCATAGACGGCGTTGAAAGGCTGGCGTCTCCTCGTCTCGGCCAGGCCCATGACGTCGTACCTTATCCTTCCCGCTTGCATGAGCAAGTCTGAGCAATGGCCCTATGGAGAACTCGGATTCAAGTGTACGTGCATTGTACGTACAGATCGTCACCTTAGTTCGTTGCGATTTAGGCCGCTCGGAATGGCCCTGAGAATTTAGCACCCTCTCCGTACTCGCCCTACACAACGCTGTCGAATGGGGGGCTCTTTCGGGGTCAAAGGAATGAGACCCGTTTCTTTTACTGTGTTTAGCATTTTGTTACCCACATACGCATTGTTGGGTTTTGAACGTGGGATCTGGGTATACTCGCGGGTAGCTTTCCGGTCTCTTCCAGAGCGGACATGGAGCTTATTTGTTGGAGGCGACTCCTAACAGCCTTCCATATAGTTCGCTGTAACTTGTTTGTACGCTTTTGGCCAAATTGACCCGTACAATACAATCGGCATAAACTAGAACGCACCCAGACACCTGTGCATGAATACGCCTCGTAAATACAGAAAGTTTGTGCCAAATCGGCGCAGCAAAAACAGTGAGTCCGTCCCTGGATCTATCTGCGTCTCAGGGAGACATAGGGCCGCTTAGCGAACATGCCCACGAGATAAGATGGAGACCGCTTCTTGTTCTTAACTTACAACACTGGAACAGTGCCTTCAGAACCGACGTTTGCGATCTTGTTAGGATCGATGGTCGCATAAAATTCTAGGCGCTTACAAGAAGTGGCGAAAAGCAGCAAAATCGTTGCATGCCACTTAGATAACGAGCTATTCTATCCATGGAGAAGAAATCCTTTACGTAATCTCGGAAAGGTTCGTTTTGTCGCACACTCACCTGTCTCCCACAGAATCATTTCAAGCGAGACCTTATCACCTTAGTTTACCATTCATCGTCTACAACTTCCGCATCCATGGAGTTCCACTAACATCACCTGTTGCTCATACACATGTACAGCCAGTGATAACGAACTGGTTGCGTTCTAAGAAAAGTTGGCTCACGTAATCTGCAATAGGAAGTTCTTTTACAAATTCGCTGCATGAGACTTCAATGCCAAAGTAGTAATGGTGAATGAAAATGAAGCAAAAGAGGGAAATTTAGAAAGAGAGATCAGAAGAAGAATGGAAACTGTCTTTCCGAAATCCTATCCGCAGCAAATCTCTTCAATGAGAATTCACTTTGCAAAAAGGGAGAAGATTATGTGGAGATCGACCACATTGTAAGGACGGTGCCGATTTGATACGTTCGTGGTGCCGACATACTCCATTCGATCCGAGCACCGCATTCTAGGCACGAAATTCTGTTAATGCATACTTTGGTAGAAAAAAATCGCCTTACTAACGGAACAAGCCGTGTATGACGAGAATATTCTTTGAAAAACCGCTCCTCGTATGATGGAAGGATGAAGGAAGGTCCAACCGAAGACTACGCGTCCGCCTGTCAGGGAACGTAAAACTTGTGTCGAATCCGCTTAAGCTTCTCAAAGAAGAAGTTCACACCACATCTCCATTTCTAATAAGAAGTTGCTGGGAGCAGAAAGGAACTGAAATCCTGATTCACAACACGTAATATGACTCATAAAAATGCCAGGTGTGGACGATTCTTGCAAGGGAATTTGATACAGACAAGAAAATAATTACTACAAAGAGCCTTGTTTTGAATTAGTCTAAAGGATTATTTTATGGAATTAGACCAAAATTAATTTTCAGTATGTAGTTCCAGTTCTCTCATATACTTCTCACCATTATTTTTTTCTTGGAATGGCCCAGTGTTGTATATCATTGCAAAGTCCATTTTAAGCACCTTCGCCCTTTCCTTTGCTTCGCTAAAATATATTATACATGTTATTGAGTAAGTTTGAAAACTATAAATTTGGAGGCTAAAGTACTAATCTCGATAGATCTACATCTACGAATTAAAACCTGTACGTAGGCTGCGCCGGAAACACTAATGAGGTCTGGGGCCTAAGAAGTCGTGGCCAGTACATAGTGCAACGTTGGTTCCAAAAACTACGTCGTTAATATTGTGAACGTCGTTCAGCTATTTACGACGGTGAATTGAATGTATAGTGAAAGTTAATATATATTTATCTGTTCGAGAACTTTTTGAACATCTTGGCAACAGCATTTTAGCAGCTTCGGATGTGGATAAGCAGCCAACATTACTCGTTTCCTTGTACTTGCCTTGATTACTAGTCGAGCCGGGTAGATGCATAAAATGTTCATAAGTTTTTTTTGCTAGCTAGTATACTCACCTAGGTCTAACTAGGCTTCTTTTAATAGAGAAGCACACAGAACAACCAACTGTACATTTTCGTTCATGCTTTCTACGAAAAACTGTAGCTGTTAAATGAGTGGTGTTCTTCTTATGTGCATTCCATCTCGAGTGAGAAAATAGGAAGTAGAATGGTGTATTCATCGTTTTCGCCAACCGTTCGCATTCGCAGATGGAAACGATTTCCTTATCACGTGATGCGCCACACGGATGTCATCATGTCCAAAGTGAACCGCCACCATGGCCGATGACTGGGAGAAAAGCAATGAATGGAAAATCTGATGAAACGCACTGCTAGTGAAGAGTAGCTATCTAGGTGCCCAGTAAACTAGGTGTTCCCCGTATTAACATATAAGTTGTCAGTCTTTCTTAATAATCATCAGTTATCGCCTTCGCTGGTCACTGATCGCATTTGTAAAAAGTTATCGTAATAAAACACAACACTTCAAGAGTTGCGCAATTCTATATCACTAACTTGATTGTGCTCTTATAAATGTTCTTGTGTTCATGTCAGAAAGTGTTGGTGGCAAGCAGTCATATACCACCCTATCATTTCTTCAATGTTAACATCCACTAAGGAAACAAAATGGAAATTCAGGTCACGTTCAGTGTACAGTTATCGCGGGAGAGTCAGAACCATCGCAAGTGCTATTGAGGAAGTGCTTAAGTAGTCAACGCCTTTGGTGGTGCTCATGTATAAGTTCATAAAAGTTAACATTGTGATTTTCAACTGCAGCCTCAGCTTAACTGGGTTCAAAGCCAATTTAGGGTTCCTAGGTCAACCCGTTGACGGGTGGTTGCTGATGGCACAGAGTGATAGAACAAGCTCAGAGCTAGGTGAATCAAAGGACCTGCATGGTGTGGTAGTGAACGCGTTAGCTCCTGGAAAGGGTATTAGCGCCATTTCGTTCACCAGCGCACAATTGTAATGAGTAGTAAATAAAAAGTTAACATTAATCGTTACTCTTTCGTCGTTTCGAGGATTTCTTCACGATCATTTGAGTAATGCTCCATCCACTGTATTCAACTCACTGCGACTGCGAAAACCTTCACCGAAAGAATGAGTGGCTGCTAACAATCGGCATGAATTAATCCAGCTCCGAAGAAGCGAAGGGGACGACACGTCAGATGATTAAATTCTTATAACAACTTCGCATTGGTACATTTTTGCATGGCCGAGTTGACACGAAGTTAGCATAAACCTTTGCTTGACTAGCGTTGTTCCTCAGAGCCGCATTGATATGCATTGATGGTCCATAGCTGCTCATTGTCGCCATGTGGATTTTCGTAGCAGCATCGAGTCGAAACTAATAGAGGGAGCCCTGCTCGAATGGGGAAACCTAGTGAGCGGTACTCTCTTATACAGGACGGACGTTGGTAGATTCCTTCCCAGCACGATCTAGGATGGGCGGATATTGTTGTCCTGTAGCAGTCGGTACTTCATTTGAAGGAACGTAACGTGAAAATATCTTTAAAAATCTTATTTACATAGGTACTTGGCCGGCCCATCCTCACTGGTTGTGCGGGCACCAGGATATTCTCTAATTTTCGGAGTTTCGCTGGCTTAGCCATTGTGTTTCCCTGGAGTCCCGAGGACAGCCTGGTTAAAGTCATCTCCACGTCGTCACCACCACATGCACTCGCCACCATTGAGGATCAGAGGGCGATTTTTCACCATGCGACTAGCTTGGTGCCAGGAAGGTGACGGATCTTGGTATTGATTTACTCTGAGCTGAGCTTCCTGAAAGAAACGACGGACTCCTTCTTAGCTTGGGAGACTCTGTCAGGTGGATGAATCCACCCGCTGTACATCGCAGCCCAATACCCAGGAACACCACCTAGCCACGAAGGGACGGTAAACCGTTTGGAGGCTTTAAAAACTTTTGTCTATCTTAAATCAGTATCTTAAACTTCTTATTAGTTTATCGGTGAAAAACCATTTTGTCTAATTTCTTGCATTATTTCTTAGTATTAGTAGTCTCTCCAGAATTAACGGAGCTATAGAGCTAGTGCTAAGAAGAGACTGCCTCAGTGCTTGAAGGTCTCGTGCAATCAAAAAGTAGCCTTGGTTCGCTTTGTGCATGGTTAATATAGAAGCCTCATTCATTGGTTTTTCTTAGCATGTTATCAGAATCTAGTAGATTTTGGAAAAAAAACAGGATTTTTCGTGGCCACCTCATTAATTAATGTTAACTGCAGGATCTCCCAAACTGAGAAAGAGTTCATCAGGAAGTTTAGCTAAGGGTAAACCAATACCTGGATCCACCAGCGTCCTGGTATCAAAGTCGCATGGTGGTAAATCTTCCTTTGATCCACAAAGGCTGCGACTGCCTGTGGTGGTGAAGTCTTGGGTCTGACTTTGACAGGCTGACCTCGGGATTCCAGGGAAGCACAATGGCTTAATAAGTAAATCTCCGAAGAATGGTGATTATGCTGGGGTCCGCACAACCAGTGAGTACTAGCCGTTCAAGTGTCAATTATCAATCGATTAAGATAAAACCCTTAAAGTATGCACATTTCTGCCAAGAAGCAAATTTTTTCCTATCCACCAAGGTGAAATTCCGATTTTCTACAACCCATCAAATACTTTTCTTTCGCTTTCTTTCGTGTGAAGCGAAGCTCTGTTGATTATCAAGCAACAGAATCAAAATGAGTGCCAATACTATGAAGAGCTTTTTGCCAGGCATGGCGAACAGCTGCCAAACCCTCAAAGCAGACAAATTACAAGAATCCGACAACGTTTGACTTCAGATGGCAGAGATGGTGGCGCGTGACCGACAGCGTGCTGTTAGAGCCTCGTTATGGTGGTAGAAGAATGCATTGCGTTTGAGGTTAGGGGTTATGGTTGCTAAATCACAGTTGAATATTTGGCGAGCACAAGGTCTTCAGCGTGTATTTCGTCTTCGATTTTGACTACAATTGTAGCTGTCTGAGCTGCACTAATATTTCACTACTTTTTTTCCTCCGTTATGTCAAAACCACCTATTTTTATCCGAGGACCTTTGTGAGCATCATCTCAATGTGATAATACGGATTCAGTTCAATGCGTGTCTCTTCGATAAGATCGCAGCTTCTGGATTTTGAAAAAACATCTCTTAGCTTGTAGTGAACATTACTAATTGAAGTACCAAATATTACAATCTGCCAATGAATTATTCCTATTTCTCAACGACCAACTATGATTCCTTTGAATACTCATTTCTTTCTTCGTTTTCTATCTGTGGTGTGTTTTCCCATCGAATTATTAAGGAGGCATAATTTAGTCCAGCAGGATACAGTTACATAAACGAATGTATCTCTGAAATTTGATTCATTTAGGAGTTTCACACCTGGATCTGCTTTTCGTTTTTTCCGTTGAAAATCTGTGCTATCAACTATTCCAAAGTTGAAATCGAATATTTCATGAACATTCTTCGTAGCCTTGAGGTGATAGAATCAAGTTTTATTCTGTAAGGCTGTGTAGCTTTCAAGTGTTCCTCTTCTCCATTAATAGTGGAATTACCATTTGTGACCGAAAAACCAGCATCCTAGCGAATATGTTGAATTTTAAAGCCTAATTTACTTTCGACCGGTTTTTTCTTGCAAATTCAGGCCGCCACAGCCCATGTAGATATAAATTGTTCGCCTTAGTGATAATTTCTAGGTTGTGCACGAGTGTCTACAGCCGCTTTGTAACACCGGCATTACTCCCGTAAGCAAAATTGAAAATGGAGGACACATTACCCACTTCTAAGGCGCGATGTGTAGTACTTCTATATTATTTCCCATTTCGTACAGTTACAGAGAAGGAAGCTTAAACTTGTAGTTGAACCACCCATAGCAAAAAAGAAAAGAAAAAAAAAGGAACTACTCAATCGTTAAATCGAAACGGTCAATCATGCCTCAAATCCATGAGCGTTGCCACTGTACGAATGATGTAGCAACCACAGTTCCCTTCAATAAACGGGATTATGTTCTTTATGGTGAAGAAAAATATCAGACCCACATCTAAACCACTGTTTGATCAATAAAGCGATAAATGATGTTAATCACCAATCTCACTAATCGGAAAGATTTTAAATCGAACAATGGCGAAAGACAAATTACGTGTCGGGTGCTAGAGAGGGGATAACGAAGATGTGGTGCCCATCATGTTCGTCAAGTACAACGCTCCTGTAAATCTTAAGTAGTTCCAGCTCGTGGTGGAAATGAATTACGATTTTAAAGCAGTATTAGTAGTTATTCTGCTCACTCAACGTACAGATAACGTTTGGCGACGAAGTTTGCATAGTTGTAACTATTCTGAAAGTACCACTTCTTACGAATGGAACTAGAACTACTAAAAACTAGAGCGCTATTATCATTGCATATATCTTTCGCCTACCGTTTTATGAACTACCCACTTGGATACTTGGATGTCCTGTCTACACTCGCTGTGCGGGCTTCTGCGTAGTTTCCGCTTTTTCAAGTATTGCTGGTTTAGCCATTATGGTTTCCTGGAGTGCCGGGATCGGCCTAGCTAAAGCCTGCCCGCAGGTCGTCACCACCATAGGCAGTCACCACACTTGTGGGTCAGAGAAGGATTTTCCACCATGCGACTAGTTTGATACCAGGGCGGTGGTGGTTCCTGTTATTGGTTTACAAATAGTTAGGCTTTCTGGTGGAAACCCCGAACTCCTCAGATTGGAAGGCCACGTCGAGGGTGATGAATTTCCCTGAAGGGCACCGCAGCTCGACACCCAGAAACGACTCCCAGCAGGGATGAGACGGTAAACTGTTAAGGAGTTTATAAATTATCTTGTCATAAAGCACTTACTGCATCAGAAGGGCAGTAAGGAACTTCTCAGCTACATCTTTCCAAATGTCTATCATTTCAGATACCACAAATGGAAGGATTTAAAGGAATGGTTGGCAGTCTCATTACAAGAGCGGCAGATGGATGTAACGTTCGGATTGAAATGACAATTCCAACTGCCAGATTTGATCCAATTATTGGCGAGATGGTGGCCAAAATAAAACAGTTCGAGGTAGTTTGGAAAAAAGTCTTCTTATAAGTGATATCACTCTATATAATCGTGTCGATTGCTTTATAGATCCACAAATTTTCTACGCTAAGACGCTGCCGATTTCTTTTCTTCATGTCAACAAAGTATAGAAGCTCTGCTAGCTGTAATGGCTGGTTGAATGCGAAAGCATACCGTTTCATATTCTCTCTTGCCTCCATTGTGGCTACAGCACTTAAAATATTCAATTTCAGAGGCTGATTAAATGGTGTGAGCTAAGTTCTAGTTCATTGTGAAGAATAGACCGTAGGATATCAAATTCCCATATTGGCCCTCTACACGATAATAAGTATTATGGTATTCTGCTAGTCAACACCAAACGCTGAAAATAATGGAGGCATTACCTTAGTTGGAAGACTAGCTCTCATTCGGTGAACCGTATTGTTAGATACTGATCATTTTTGGATTATTTATTGGATAGCAATTCCACTTTCCCAAATATTTTGGCGATTTACGGAACGCTCTTTTGTATGGTCTGCGAACCACATTTGAGAGAAAATGAGTTTTCAAACGCAGAATTTCATGTAATCAGTGCGGCTTTCTAGTTTTAGAGTAATCACTATTCAGGGACAAGCCGGTTGTAAAGTGGAAATCACATACGAAATTACAGGACATGTACATCTCATTGTTCATACCGAGAAGGTGCGGCCAAGTTGTGATTTTTGCTGATTAGTAAAATAGCATTCGCTTCACAATACCGTTGGAATTGATGTTGCGAAATTTCAGGTTGGAGTAATAAAACGGTTCTTATCCGACTTGATAAATTCTCTCGAGGATGACGATGTGACATCACGTCAGTCACCTCCACCTTTCCCAGAGCGTGTTATCATTATACAGAAAGTAGGATGCAGCATATTTATTACGTCGCGGGGATGATCACGGGTTTTCTATGCGCTGTTACTTAGCTGATGTTTGAATTACTGGTTTTTCAGATGCTCCTGCCTCGTTCAAGTGTTGACGTGATAATGGGGAAACGCGGTGAGATAATAAAAGGGATAGAACTGGAGACGAGCACCAAAATTCAATTCAAGGGAGATAGTAAGTGCAACGAGGCTGTGGTTCTAAAACAAGATATTCATACTAGTATGCGATAGGTGATGTATAGTTTTCTTCAAAAATACTCTCAAGACAAACTGCCCTTAGATCAAATGTTTTGTTGGATACGTTCGCTTACAATTTGTCGAAAAGTAGTCTATAGTTCTTTGTTCTTTAGTTTTTCCTAACGAATTCCTTGTGAAATGCCTTACTAAATGATTCATTGCAATATCGCGTTGTTTCCTCAGGGAATCCAGCATCGACACATAGATGTTTGTTTATTGTGGGATCTTCTGAACAGGTAGACAGGGCTATCGAGCTCATTACTGAACTGGTTATTAACAGCTATAGTGGCGTAGCTTTGACAGAAGGTAATAAGGTGAGTCGTAAAATTCTGTGGTTATGTAGACCTTCAATGTTTTGAAAATGCTGCCATTCTTGATTTTCCCCAATGAAGCCATCCTCCTTTGTCATGGGTCACGTTTTTGTTACCTTAGAGCTGAAATTCTTCCAAAGTTACTTTTCATCTAGTTATTAACTGAGCCTCTGCGAGGAAAAACTAGCTGAGCTTTTTTTCCGTCTTCTGGCCTATCGAATTTTCTGTATTTGTTTTTGATTTGTTTGCGTTCATTTGACTATTTTAGCTTCTTCTACTCTTACGTCTTTCTAATTTTCATATTCAGACTTGTGCCGAAATTTCCGATTGCTAAGCAATGGAAGGTTAAAGAGGCGAATTAGATTTTGAACTTCATGACTGAAGTAGCTTATTAAATATCATATCTCATCATTTTTGCATGTCCATTTTCTTCCGGCATTTTCTTTTAAGGATCACTCTTTGTTAACAATAATGGTGTTTTCGGTGAAATACTGAGTTCCGCGAGATTATTAATACATTAGATAAACGATTCCATTATTTATTATCTTCATATTGATCCTATGTGGTATCCGTGGATGTGGTATAGATTATCATTATTATTATTATATTATTATTATTATATTATTATTATTATTTATTTATTATTATTATTATAGATTATTATAGGTATTTATTATAAGGCATGTTTTTACCAGGTCGTTGCCAATACTCCATGGACGCCTGTGCCTCCACTCAGTGTTGGTGTTTCACGAAATGACAGTAATTTTAACGGGCAGTATAGTACTAATTTCTGGAATGCACACGGTACGTTCTAAGAACAGCTTCAGAACCACTTTTAATTACGAGACGTTTTGCTGTTATTCATTTCGAATTAAGCCCAAAAAGCCGATGCTGGCATCACGTGGACAAATCATGCAGGACAATACTACCCTAATTACTCTCTGAACTCTCAAAGTTCCTATGCTAGTCTACAAAATTACAGTAATTTCCACACGAACCTGTCTGCTTGTTCTCCACAAATGGCTAGAAGCTACGGGTTCGTTCTTTGTTGTTGTTATCTTAAATTAGCGACCACTTCTCGAATATTGGCTTCCATAAGCTCAATGTGAAGTGAGTGAAAGTCTAACGTTATTCACTAATGTTTGGAAGCCGGTATGCCTACCAATTAGCTTAGAATGTTTCTTCATTTAATAGTTCGTTGAATCACAAGCACTTTAGCAAGTAGACATAGAGAGTTAGTTAGTTAGTGTCTAAAGCTGTTAAAAATTAGCATTTTCATAACGGTTGTTTCGTCTAAGTGGGCTATAATCTTCTCACGTTATGCTTTCTCTTAACACTGCAGATCTATGGAACACCATGAACACGCGACGTTAAACCAGGCGCAGATGGTGCAAAACGCTGCACTCAGTGGAGCAGCTGCATCAGTGTTTCCGTCACACGCGGCTATTACAGCACAGCGCACGTCTTCAGAGGCATATGCTCCCACTTCTCCCGGAAGTCCCGACCGGCTCAGATACTCTGCCTATTCACATCCACAAACACGAGTTTTCTCTGAGCAGGACAATTTCAGTCACAGCAACTACAATGGCTGACCACTTTTTCATCCTTTCTACTTTTTGTTCGTCTGTTGTAGCAAATAGTTTTCTATCTATGTAGTCTTTTTTGTGTTTTGTATTTATTCATTTTTTTTAACACTGCTCCTCAGTTTTACTTTGTTGTGTTGTACTACAGTATTTTATTGGGTTAAAAATGTTTCCTACTACATCTGTTGTTTTGAATTAAGAGTGGAATCTATTAAGCATTGATTTTTCATCCTTTTGTTGAGGAAGGCCTGAACCTATCTACACTATGGTGATTTTTGGCCCCTTCACGATACGTGTGTGTTCATTAGAGCACAATTAAAATGCGCATTGAAATGAATATGTACGGCCCGTAATTTCGTACAAAGGACGCGCACTGGTTTCTTGAGATTACCGTTCTATTGTTCGGTCTTCTCACATTCTTCCAAGTTGCTCTGGTCTCTACATATCTACTATGTTCTTCTATAAACGATTCCGTGCCCTTGGACACCTCTTGTGTGACGCAAAAGAATTCGGCCATTACTTAACTATGATGTTACTAGCTTGGTTTTATGTGACAGCTAGGGTAACTTTTTCTATCTTTTTCGTGTTTTTATATCCAACGATTTTAAAATGCCATCTGAAACGGGTTTTCTTAAGTATAGCTGACAATGCTCTGCTATGGGCCAGCCTCAGTATAAAATCTATCTTCGGCAAGCAATCGATTGACTACAAAAGGTCATAAATGTGTTAGGTGATCAAAAAGTGATGCAAGTACATAAACATATTAAAATTGAAGTAGCTTTGGTCAGCTCTATGCACTAAACAACGTTCTTAAAACACTTTCACAAACGCAGCCACTTTGACGTAGCAGACCCATCCGACGGCGTGTCGTTGAAGTGCGCTTCTCAGATGCGCATTGAAATCGCGATAGAGTTTTAAGGATACAGTACTGTGCATATTTAAGTCAATGCACATTGTCGTGAAAGGGTTAATTACTCTTTCTTCTTCGCAAGACAAGTCACTGCAGCTGCATTTCTCGTTTCAGCAAGACGTTGTGTGCAGCGGGCTGCAATCAGCGCTGTGTCCGACTCTACTAGATATTTCACCTGTATCAAACGAATCACCCCTCGTGTTAAATTTAGGTTTCTCGTTCCGTAACCGAGATGTTTACTTTGTTTGCCTGTTTTTAAAGAAATAAGACTCTATGACATAGGTGATACAATAATTAAAAAACGCCACTAGCACTCGTGACGCATTAAACATCACATCAGCAGTATTTGGTATTTTTTGAGAACGCTTGCAATGAATTGACGTTTTAACTTTGTTTTTTGTTTAGATGGTTAAAGAAATTAAAAAATTAAAACTGTCTACTATGTGGATATTCAATGCCTATTTTCTTTTTTGTCTAGAAAATAGAAAGTCTAGAAAATAAACCGTGAGTAATTTTTGTTCGCGTGACAGTTGTTCTGGATCGTGCACAAGAGTACATGGAAACGCAATAACTCCTGGAAAGTTATTTCTCGATCGGTTTTTCCATCTTGGAGAATTTGACCAGCCTCGACCATTCGACACGCCCATCGAAGCACCAATTGACCGTATCGAATGGTCAACTAAGTCTATGTGAGAGAGCCAGTGCTAACGAACATTCGACACATTGGCATGGTTCACCACCACCAGTGGAATGTATCGAAGTGAATTGTCATTCAAAAAGTGTCGATAGTGAACTGAATTAGAATTTCTTCAGTGAGGTATCTTTTGCATAATTTGCTACCTGAGTGATGAGGAAGGAACTGAAATGTTAAGTGCATTAACAACTTTCTCTTTTCAGAGTGCCCTCTATATTGCAACTTTAAGATGTGACCACGAACTATACTTTCCTCCATAGTGACGCTGACCCCACCAAATAGAATAAAGTAGGGCATAGCCACGTAGTTTCACCAAACATCAATTCTAAATTTCTTTGTTTGCTTCGTTTCCTTTCGAGTTGTCAAAGTACTGCAGGCTCTCATCTTCCGCTTAGCTGAATTATGTTAATTAATTATTAATTGAACATGGCTCAACTGCAATTCGAGCTACGAATGAGTCAGCCTGTGTTGACATTTTGCATCATCAAAGTGACCGCTCCATGAAGTCCTAACGGAGAAAACTGCAAATATCAGTCCTACTTTCTGCCATTCTATTCACATGAAGAGCACATGAGTCTGAAAAAGTGCCGTAGAGACTTGTATGACTATAATGTTTCGCCGTCAGTCCTGATGAACAAAAATGGGATCGTCACAACTTCCTGCCATGATATGGAATTAGTAGCGGAAACGTTCTACACCAACATTTTTCGTTCCACAATCCTCGTCCCGGGCACTAATATCCCTGCTGGAGCAAAGCCACACGGAATTCTTCCGTCGGAGGTTCGAGTTGCGATAGAAAGTATGAAAAGAAGCACAGCTCCAGGACCCGATAATATTACCGCCGCCTTCCTTAGATTTGGAAGCCACAATTTACATGTACTTCCCCCAAATCATGTGAGAGCGTACCTTCGAAAGGAAAAAATCCCAGACCAGTGGAGGACTTCGCGCACGGCTCTCCTGCCCAAGAAAGCGAACCGAAGGGATCTTCGTAACTATCGTCCCATCTGCTTGTTGAGTGTACTCTACAACTCTACAAGCTCTTCACGAAGGTTATCCTCTCGCGCATATCAAAAACAGTGGATGAGGCGCAACCAGTTGAGCAAGCAGAATTTCGAAAAAGATTTTTCTGCAGGGACCACAACCAAACAACATCCAGGGTCATCGAAGTTTGTTGGGAATACCACTTGCCTCTAGTCCTAACCTTTGTCGACTATGAGAAAGCGTTTGACAGTGTCGAAAAGAATTCAATCCTATCAGCATTCGTCGACCAAGGAGTGGAGCCGTCTTGCATAAGGACTCTGTCCAACTGTTATTGGAACTGCACTACGAAAATGAAGCTTTTCCAACGACCTCTTACAATACTCATAGGAAAAAGGGTTCGACAGGGCGACACAATGTCGCCAAAGCTGTTCAGTGCCGCACTGCAGTGGATAATGAAGTCACCCGATTGGGGTGAGAAAGGCATACGTANAGTGTACTCTACAACTCTACAAGCTCTTCACGAAGGTTATCCTCTCGCGCATATCAAAAACAGTGGATGAGGCGCAACCAGTTGAGCAAGCAGAATTTCGAAAAAGATTTTTCTGCAGGGACCACAACCAAACAACATCCAGGGTCATCGAAGTTTGTTGGGAATACCACTTGCCTCTAGTCCTAACCTTTGTCGACTATGAGAAAGCGTTTGACAGTGTCGAAAAGAATTCAATCCTATCAGCATTCGTCGACCAAGGAGTGGAGCCGTCTTGCATAAGGACTCTGTCCAACTGTTATTGGAACTGCACTACGAAAATGAAGCTTTTCCAACGACCTCTTACAATACTCATAGGAAAAAGGGTTCGACAGGGCGACACAATGTCGCCAAAGCTGTTCAGTGCCGCACTGCAGTGGATAATGAAGTCACCCGATTGGGGTGAGAAAGGCATACGTATTGATGGAGTATTCCTATCAAGCCTTCATTTTACCGATGACATTGTCATATTCTCAATAAGTACTCCATGGTACGAAGGCGAACGAATTGAATTGGATGGCTCTGTCATTTCAGAGACCAACTCGCACGTATACCCTGGGTGATCAATGAACATGAAAAACAACATGAAGGAGGAACTGGACAGAAGAACGAGAGCAGCTTGGACCGCGTTCGGACCTCTCAGAGGAGCCACTGATTAACTGAAGGATTTGAAAATCCGCGTTCTTTTTTCTTTCTTTTTTTCTTATTTCTTCGATTCTACGGTCCTCCCAGCGCTCTGTTATGTTGCAGAGACGTGGGTCGATACATCAACCACGTCAAGAACGCTTCGCACTACTCACAGAGCGCTTGAGCGATGTCTTTTGAAATAGAATCGGCACTCTCAATGTCTAGCCGGAATGCGAAGCTCTGATCTTCGGAAACTGTCACATTTTCGAGATCCAGGAGAATATACATCAAGAGCGAAGCTTGGATGCGCCACTCACATAATGAGAAGGACAGACGACAGATGGACGAAAAGGACTGTACAGTGGACTCCACGAGAATGCAAAGGTTCCCTTAGACGGTCTCCCACACTTTGGCAGAGCGTGTTGGAGCCAAAGTTATTCAACTATACTCACAGGTGCAGTTGTTTTACAGACCACGGTATTAGATTCAGACCATCAATCGAGCTAGAATAAAACCACCAGCAAGGAGGGCGATTGCAAGGGAAAGAAACTAATCTCAAATGTGCATAGTTCCGCACAACGCGTGAAGAGAGGCCGTCCAAATATTCAAATAAGTATAAAGAGCAGAATGTAGGGATAGAAATGTTAGCGCTTCCACGGTGAGGTGCCTAGTTTTTTGCATAAAAAGAACCTCAACTTTTGCCGATTTTACTTGGACATCTATAAACAACAAGCCAACAACATATCTCAACCGAGAAATGTAAGGAGGTTATATTACCTTCACTGGTGTGAGGGTGTGACTCTCCGTCCTAATGTGTCATATGAGCTACTGTAATTTCTCTATTTTAACAAATGCTTTGCTCTACAACCAAATTTAACGATGGATGGATTTGTATGCGGGTTCCATTGCGATTTGGAACCTTTTGTTTCTTTTCCTATTCACGTGTTTAATGCTGTCTGAGCAAGCGTGATTTTCCCTGGAAGTTTCTAGGTGACCGTGCAACTACGTTTTCATGCCTTAACCACTTGAATTGTTTCGAAAATGTGGATAGGAAAAAAAGCGAACAATCCTAAGGATTCATGCGATTAGTTTGCTAAACGGTGCAGGTACATAACTGTAGTTTCGCAGAGGTAATGAAGAGTTTGGCTTATAAATGCATCGCTAATGATTGAAGTTCAAGAATTTCAATGAAGGAGAGGAACAGCTAGGCGTAAAGAACACCGTTTTCAGAAAAATACAACAGTGCTTCTATGTCGTCCACCGTTGGTAGTTCTGTAATTAAATGAAATACTTCCACAACATTTCGTTAGCTTCAATTTATAGTTTGTTAAAGCCGATACCATTTAAGTGTTCTTGCGCTCTGCAAACCAAGAAACCAGAAGCAAATCCTGTAATTGTGGTGAAGGATTGTATACCACCACTCCTGCGCCCTGGGTTTCTTCATCAGCCGTGCTATGGATTTCTGCTCGTTGATAAGAACTGAGTAATTGTTTTATCCGTTGGCAGTAGCATACATGAATATCACAAACGACTTTTTGATCGCATTCGGGTATGAGGTTGGTATTCAAAATCACTGCAACCTGCCGTGTAAGCAATCACACTGTCGTTTATGATCAAGTAAATTTTATTAGTTCTTCTTTTAGTTTTCGGTTTATAAATTCTAAACTTTGTCAACGGTTTACCGCCTCATAGTGGCTGAGAGGTGTTCCTTAGTGCCGGACTGAGGCGTACAGCAGGGGAATTCATCCCCTCCTGCGGAGTCTCCCGAGCTAAGGAGTCCAGCGTGTCCATTAGGAAGTCCAGCTGATTAAGAGTAAACGAAAACCAGTATTCACCACCATCCTAGTATAAAGATTATAGCATTATGGCAAATCCCACTCTGATCCACGAGGACTGCGGCAGCCTTTGGTGGTGACAACTTGGGCCAGAGTTTGGCCTGGCTGACCTCGAAACTCCAGGGAACCGCAATGGGTAAGCCAGTAAAACCCCGAAAAAGAAGGAGATTATGCTGAGGCTCGCACAGCCAGTGAGGATGTGCAATCCAAGTAACCAAGCAAGTAAGTAATTTCTAAACGCAACCAGCGAAAGAAATAGATGTTACTTATTGATTTTATTTCTCATCAAATACTGTGCGGATCTCAACACTTCTTCACTCGGTTCGCTTCCACACAAAGGCTATCGACGGTCTTCAAATTTGCGCCTGTGTTCGGCTTTTACTTGGACAAATGCTTTGAATTGTTAATTCGACAGTCGGCGTATATAAAATTTACTCAGTAAAAACTAACTGATAAGTGGACTCCATTCTTAAACATCTAAATAAAGCTTTGAGGAAGTGGTTGTGTGAAAAAATGTTATCGAAAACCAAGTATTAGAAGTATACTAATGCACTAGCTCTCCTCTCAACCTTCACACATGAAGAAAGCACTTATCAAAAACATGTGCCATATGGTCAAAAATGTGTCCACAGTGAAAGTGGAGAGAAAGAAGTCGCTAAACCTGGCACAAAGAATAACGGTTCCCAGTGGCTACAAAGCAGACGACACTCGGGTCGGGCCAAAAGGTAGGGTTGTTTTGCAACACAATGTTCTAAGCCGAAGTAAAACCCCTTTCAAGCTACCCTTCATATTAGACGAAATAACTTACGTCATTAGGAGGTGACTACGAAAAAGTGGTCTTGAAAATTACGTGGCGGTTATTGACCTCACACCCGATACCCTAAGCCGTCAACTGATTCGAAACCACCTCTATGACCGTTTATGCGGCTCGGAAGATTGTGGGACTTGTCCTAACGGAAAGGAAGGAGGTTTCATGAGTTCAGGTACAACATATTTGATCTAATGCGAGACATGTGATGAGGAATACATAGGAAAAATAGGTAAGACACTTTGTGTCTGCTTAAAAGAAAATCTAGATGGAAAAGCTAAACTTCGAAAAATTACTTCTCTGTGCACACACAGGACAGGAGAGCACAATGGCAATGATTTTGAAGTGGCTGTCCTCATCCTAGAGGGAGCACTATTTGGAGTAAATGGAAATCTAGCCTTTGCAATGACTTGCGGTGGGCTACCGATCTATAGAGCTAGTGCTGCTATCCTCCTAGACAAGTATGGTATCAATTTCCCGACCTAGGAGAGATGGAAGGCTTGGTGAGTCAGCGGCGTAGGAATCTATCCCATGTGCGTGTTGAAGGGCGCCTACGAGCAACCGACCACTGCGCCATACACACCCTTGAGATGTGCACACTTCCATTAAAATATTAGGTTCAGTATCATGGCATCAATACTTTCAAGGAGGAAAGTTTATTTGGCACACAAAACATCAACAAAATGATAAAAGGCAAACTGAAAGCTATGATGATTTCTATCTTTTTCTTCACTTCTTTTTATCTACTTCGCTTAATGTACCGTTTATTTTTCTTCATTAATCAATTTTTCTTTTCGTTTCGGAACTACTTCTAAAAATGTCTTCTTAAAACGGGCAAAAAACGCGGCACGTCTTGTTGGTGGAGCAGTGATATATGCATGGATAACTCGTCAATAAGAATCCATTATCCTTTTTGAGGCGATTTGAGTACTGCTCCACGACTGGAAGCAAATCGAATAGTTTCACGATCGAAACCACTACATATTCTTCCAATGCGAACAATAATGGGTCCGCGCCGGGTATTCTCGAGGCAAAAACATTGTTTGATCTTGCAAAAGAAATTCTTTCTTTCTGTAAACTGTCACGTTGTGTCTAAGTCTCTTGATAAAAGCTTTCCTGCAGTTGCTGTAGCGAATAGAAGGTGTTGCCGATGATGACGAGACGATGAGCAAAATAAGTGAAGAGATAAGTCACCAAACCCAAGAAAACATTTTAGAAAAGCACTATTTTTCCCCGACGGAGAGAAAAATTTCATCATCTTTTTCCGTTTTTTAGAATCCCACAGCTGCTTTTGAAAACAGTGTGATAAAAGTGTGTAAGTGGGTCAAGAATCTGAAAAACAGTGGTAAGTTTGCTTTCGAAGAATGGAAGAACCAAACCAATCCTAACAAACCTCTTTGTTAAATATTCAGCTGCCAACATGGAACTACCAATGCATACGTCTCAATAACCTACTACGTTGCTCTAGTGCAAGCAACGCAGTAGGACGACCTGATCTACAACATTTAACTAATTATATCTTTTAATATTTGTAAATAGTGACGGATCATTTCTTGCACACACCCTCGCGCTGCAACTGCACTTACGCTACGTAGGTTCAATCCTTGGTAGTTGGTTTTACAATTACAGAGTCTTTAGCGAAGTGCAAAAACAGTTATTCTTCAACTGGTCCACGAAAGTTCTTGTGAAGTAGAACCTTAATTATTGCCTAACCAGCCTAACAGGGAAAAGACGGATACAGCAGCATGGTGGCGCACCTCACTTCGTACCTTTTTTCTGAAGTTATTCTGTGTTTAATTCGGTTGCAATTTTGGTTGAGCATTTTCCCTGTTTAGTTATAGAGGTGTTTGGCAGAGTAGATTGCGGTCAACTTAACCTTTCTAGAATCTGAGAAAGGGGAAATCCGCCGAAACATCAGCTTGATGCAATAGCGAGTAAATAACACCTCTTGTTTGTTTAACAGGAATATAAGGAATTATTTCACCAATGAAGAGATTAGTAGACTTTTTTTCCTAGAGCGTTTTTAGACAGTATGATTCCAACAACGAAATGGTCATCAATTTTTGCCCATAACCGAAAAAAACCTTTAAGATACCTAACCATTTGCGCGACAAATACTTTAGTTCCAATCTCACTGGAACGCCGACATGTCGTATGTGACGGGTAAGCGAACCAATAAAATCAAAACCTATTGGAATATCGGCTAGTCTTGAGGAAGGAGAATTTGTATTAATGAGTTAGGTAGATGCTGATATAACGAAAGAACTTCTTGAAGACTCTTCGCCTTATCGCTCATGATATGAAAAGGAATTCAAAAGTCAGTACTGAAAACGAAACACCATATGGTGGGTCAATGGCAAGCGCTTAAGGTGTAAAACCATCAATTCAAAATTGAATTACCACCATATCACGTTTAGTACTTAGGAAAGCTTATAAGTTATCATCGGAAGAAGACCCTTCGCCTTATCCACTGATGATCTGACGTTTGCCCACCCTTCAGTTTTCATGGCTAGGCCCATCATCAGCTGTGTAAACGATTCACGGATAGAATAGCTTGGTTTGTAAATTTTTCATTTTCACCCAATTGTCGAAACGAGTCTCAGCCCATTCCACTAATACTCAAATGCTCCTGAATCGTCTGCGCAATGTGCCTCCTAACAGTGCATAGGTGATAAAGTCCTTTGACGCTACCGCCCTTTGTAGTGACGTGTCGAATGACTCCACTACGCAAGCCGCCTTCGACATCCTTATAAAACGAGAAGGAGCAATAGATATGTATGCTTTCCCAATTCGGCAGCTTATGGCCCTTTTTAAAAGAGCGCCCATACTGCTCAATCCTTAGATGGTCCGGAATATTACGCACAAATGAGAAGGTTGCCAATGGGAAAAATGGGAAAACGACTGGTACCCAACGTTGCCATAGTTCCATGTCTAAAATTGGAACCGCGGTACTCACTCTTCGACCACTACTCTACTCTAGACATATCTACGACGTGAAATATAACTTCAATGCTGCTGAGATATTTGCAAAACTCCGGACTGCAGGTGTATGCGGTCCGGAGTTTTGCAAGTATCTCAGCATCATTGAAATTATATTTCGCAATGTATACCCTGCCGTTAAAAAGAGTAGGCAGTAAATAATAAGTTAAAATTGTGATAACTACGACGGTTCTGCCATTTGTTCAACACAAGAAGAGACGCACAAATGTTTTCAATTGCTAAACCAACAGTCGGATCACATAAATTGCACCAGAGAGAATGGAAAGAAAGGCTGCCTTTCGCCTTTGAACGCTCGAATCAACGCGTCCAAAAACGGCTACATCACCAAATGGTACCGAAAGCGAAGTAGCAAAGACATACTGGTTCATTACAAATGCGCTCACCTTTCACTGTCTAAAAAGGCACTTGTGAGAAACACGTGTCCTGCGGCCGCTAGTTTCGGCACGAGAAGAAGGCATAAGGAGGAAACCCTAGGCTAAAATAGCCGTTCCTATTTCTATGAGAAAGTACTAACTCAGGAGAGGTCTTCAGAAAGAAATAACCTTCAAAACGATAGATCTACTGTAAAGTCCCGCTTATCTCGTCTTTAATTTCCAACCAAATAGGCACAGCTAATAAGCGATGGTTAAGAATGGTTGGTTTAGAAGTTGTTAGCAGCGGTTGAAATACCAGAAAACACTCCAAAGTGCCAACTAGTTCACAACCGCCCGTATGACCGTCTCTGCGCAACACAAAACTATACAATATGCCCTAACGGTAGAGGTAGTGCTTGCATATATTCGAGTATGGCACAGCTAAAATCTTGCAAAGCGTGTGAGGAGAAATATATTGGCGAAGCAGGTGGACCACAGTGCATCTATATAAATGAGCACCTAGGCGGTAAGCTAAAGTTATGCAAAACGTTCCGCTAAGTGCGCACAGAACATAGAGAAATAATGAAGAAGATATCGAAGCAGAAGTCACCATCCACGCACAGGAATCTAAAGCATCAGCGTGTAGAACTTTTAAAGCGTTTTGGATAAACTTCAAAAAAAGACCGTAATAAAGTATGCCTTCTGGTCACGCGTGACCTCGTGTCGTGCCTCTGGCTGATATTTTCTGAGCTGAGCCAAGCACATCTCCGCCCCATATCAGGCTATGCGCTTAATGAGGCTATTCCTCATTAAATAAATGGCAAATTTAAAAAGAACAAAACGGCCCGGTTGATCAACAAAAGTTGTTTACTCTGCGGATAAAAAATTATGTAACAAATTTGTTTCGCTGAGGTTATGAAAGTGCATGTTGGAGTAGATTCGTGTCAATTTGACTCCTCCAAAATCTTGTTGTTAACAACTTCGTGTCTACTCATCAAGAAAACTGTAAATTATTTTATCTGCAGTCAACTTCTCCGCTATGTGCTCGTATTAAACCAGAGGATTGGTAGTTTCATTAACTGCTCTAGTTAAGCACTATCTGCTATAAAATATAATGTAGGATTAGGAAAAGTGGCAACATTACCGAGATACTGTAACGACAAAAAAAATCACAAATGCCAGAATGCACACATGAAATTGGAGATTTTTTGGAACCAGGAAAGTAAAAGAGGTCTTTTGTGTTCGTTTTTAAATAAGCCAATTTTCATTAAAATTACTAGATTGTTTGTAAGCTAAGTCAGGACTTTGAACCTGTGCTTTCAAAGCGGCACATTTCAACTAAGCATCGAGAGTTTTTCATGTGGTCCGTCTTCACATTTGCTGTGTCAATTTCAGCACTTTTTCCAATCTGTTCGGTTTCTTGGAACCATCATCCACGAGGATCCCTGATCTTTTCGCGTATGAGTTCGGCTGCTGCTTGATAATTGCTATGTTCTTTATGAATATTGTAGCGGTACAGAAGATTTTTTACCCAGTTATAGGATTGCTGCGCTAAGTGGTTCTTGCCAGGATATAAGAAAGTGAGCTGAGCTCATATAAGTCTTTCTCTACCCCGGAGTGATAAGAAACTTCGTCCCCATAGACCACAGTCGCGCCAGCACAGTGCTCGTGATGAGCGCTTTCATCACCACTGCGCTATCGGCCCCTCCGAACAGAAATCATTGAGCGAAATAAAGCCATTGAAATCTATGCACTTTTGCCAACGAGAAATAAGTAAGTTGTACCGTCTGCATAAAATTTTAAACTTCTTGTGGCAGTGAAGTCGTCGAAGGCAATTCTGGTTCAGTTTTGTAGTTGGGAGGGTTGCTACCTGGTAGGTGGAGTCAATCGTGCAGAGTTCAGAGTTTAGCTCGTTCAAGTTTTGCAGCTTCGGTAATACGACGTTTGACCGCAAGTTATCGTAGAGAATAAGAATTCAACTGGTGCAGTATTCATTTGTCGAACTTCTTCCACTTTCCAATTTTCTTCTAGTCTTCGAGAAACAGTTGAGTTGCTTATGCCGAGTTCATCTGCAAGTTCTCGAATAGTTCTTCTGACATTTATCTCCAGCAAGGCCTTAGATTCACTGTCGACAATAGGAGAAGGACGTTCGAGGCCTTGTCATCATCAATGTTGGATTTACTACGAAGAAACTTTGACAGCTAACGTTACACTGTGCGTTCGTCAACATTGCTTTCGACGTATCGCTGATCCATGCTACGAACTATTTGCTGTACGATTGGATATTAATTCACATTAGTGAAATTGTAGGAATCGTTGTTCTGACATCACAATTTCTAACTTATGGAAATAGTCAAAAACACAGTTTATATTGTAGTTCAATTATAGACGGTAAAGGTGGATAAAACAAGCTTGCACTGATACAGAGTAGTGCAGCATTTCATAAAAATTGTTGGAAGCGTATGAAGGAAAAATTTTTTCTATTTTGTTTAATCCGTCTTCACGTCTACTGTGCGGATCCCAGCACCTTCCACACTCGATTCGTTTCCTTGCATCCATTGTCCAAGATCTTCCAACTTTTACGTGTGGCTCCGGTTGCTGTTGAGGGTTTTCATTTTATCATGAATGTTGTAGAATGCTGGTCTAACAATTTTTCTTCGATTCCTGCTATAGACGGAATGAAGGGTTCCCAACTAAATTTCAAAGAGTGGCTTTTTTGCAAACAAGTCCGGTGCCAAATTCTCGACATTAGAGTTATGAGAGGCATGGTTGGCCCGGAGCGGAATCGCACTAGCACCATGCTCGTGATGACGAGCATCATTACCACTGTGCTATCCACCCCCTTGTAGGAAGAGTAGAACTACAAATCCTGCATTATTTTCCGAACATCTTGTATTAAATCGATTTCTGTGTTGCTGCATTCTAAGGAAACTAGCCACGATGTACTGGATTCGCCCGCGTAATATCGGTTTTGATCAGTCGTTCGACGAATTGCAGAAATCGTGGCTGTTGCAGAGGAATACTGGGCGCAAATAGGCCTTCTTCCGATTCACAACGGCCACCGAGCGTTTGTGATGAACCGATGAGAACATTTCAGCACAGTTATATCGGAACTTTAGAAGTAAACACGGTCGTCGAAAACTCAGCACGTGAGTCAGTAGAGAATACTGTAAATCCTTAAAGTGCTCATCTGCGAAGTGGACCATTTATACGAAAAAACTACTGTGGAAATCAAAAAATTGACGGTAACTAGGAAAAACGCGATTCTCTGCCAATAGTTAGAATTCTTCGAAAAGTTTCTAGAAAAAAAAGATATGGTGGCCAATTGGTTAGAGAGTTCTCAGGGCGAGCAGAACCCACTGAGTTACTCTTACACAGAATAGGAACAAGGACGAAATTTTCTTGGGGCTGGCAGACTTCCTTCTATCATCATCAGGGTGACTGGTAATAAATGACAACAACTTACAGTGGTTTACAGAAGTATTGCATCAGTAGTTTTATTCTTCTAAGAAATTCTGGTACTATTTGTCGACCCTGCAGAAAAGAGAAACTTGGTTATCTTACGATCGATCGTATCAAGCAACCATGTGCGTAATGTAAAGGATCACTAACTATACAGAGCTACATAATATCCGTGGGCGGAGATGTGTTTGTATAAAGTGGAGAAACCAAATTACTTTAGGTTATATATAAGCTAGAAATGAGTGATGTTGTAGATGATTTGCGAACTGTGTGAAACAAGTCACTCCAAGATCCACGGATGTATAAATTTGAGTATGTGCACTTTTCAAAAAATATCTTCATTAAACCACATTTAGCTTCCATTCAAATAGGGAAGACAGTTCAAGCACAAACATTCGAAAAAACTACAAACTATGGAAGTGAACGATTTCAAAGCTATTATTGTGTTCCTCGAGGAGTACAATCTATTCAACTTGTAACCAAAATCTGTGGGTATTTGGTTTAAGTTTTTCTTAGCTTAGTTTATCTGAATTACTCCAGTGGTAGATGAATAAAACAACATACACGCACAGATACAGAATGCAGAGATTTTGGAAAAGCAGGCGCTTCAACACGTTTTCAAAGGTTGTCCCATTCTTCATAAGCCGAGTTAGGTTGAAACTCATCTTCATTTGACGGTTTCTTCTTCAAGGCAATCTGATTCTGCAACACATTATTTGTGTTTACTTTATATAATTTAAATAAACCTTAAATTCTACGGATGAACAAAAATACGTTCTATAAGTCTTCAAAAAAAAAACTTCAAACTGAACATTTCTGGACCGTGACGAACCTCTTTTTCTAATACAGCACTGCAGTATAAAGGAATTCTTGAGTGCTAAAAGCGCTGCGACATTTAAGAAAACGTTACCCAAGCCGAAAATTGGTTCATTGATTCCATTCAGAGGTTTAGCAAAAAACATACCAATGCAGCAATTCCCTACCAATCAGGAATAAGTCAAGCTGCAGGGTGACCAAACCTCCAAACGAACCATGAAAGTCAGCGGTTGTCTATACTTATCTTCTCCGAGAGCTCTTACGTGCTATTTTGGGATTTCAGATCAAAGAAAACTTCTTCAACCATTAAAACACCATTCAAATTGAAATTACGGTAGAAACTTTACGACCTGGTAAAACAGGTGTTACAAATTCTTATTACACCTTATTCATAGTACGCTCCGTTGACTCTTGTTGTCAGCTAGCAGCTCACTTGTTAAGGTCAATCTTAATATCCTGCTTTCATATGGTATCATGTCATGCTTTAGCCCATCTCGTACTATAGATGATTTAGAAGCTCCTAATAATACAAGCGATTTGTGATACAAGGTAATTGGAAAGTAACTTCACATCTTAGAAAGTTTGTAATTTTTCTTAGCTATAAATTTACATGAAATAAAGAAGAAGAAAAAAGCGCATAGCATGTAATTCTATTTAAAAATCAATACACGCACCAGCACTAGTTACGAGCTTCTCAATCCGCCCGGGAACCGCACCAACCAGTTTCTCCAGGAGCACTTGTGGAATGGAAGAGATAACTTTTCGTATTCCACTTTTAAATTCTTTTAAAGCCCTTGGATTCATAGAGTGCACAAATTCCTCTAATGAACACCGAAAAAAATCAGGACTTCTGGCTGGGCATACATAGCACGGCGACCCATCGCTCAGGCAAGGAATTGAGCACTCAGTTCCCAAGACCGACTTTCTGTTAACCTCGGCATTAATTGATAACTCAGTGTTTTTTTTCAATAAGCAGACACGAGGTTGTTAATATAGAATTTATTAGAATACAATAGCTGACGTTTCGGCGGTTTCGCCTTCTTCAGAGCCCGGAAAGGTCAAACTGAGATGTGACCTACTCAGCCAAACACTTTCATAACCCCAGCAGATAAAACTTAACAAATCGATTTGCATTCGCATAAGAAACAGCTTCATTCAAACACCTACCGTTTCTTTGTTGTAAGTATTTAAGTTAGTTGATGGATAGCCGCCTCACAGAGTAATACATGGTCGATAACTGTGTCCACGTCAGGTCATTGGATCAGCCTGAGGTATGGCGCCAGGTCACGCGTGATGTCGACATCCTCCTTGCGGTTCATTTTTGAATTTTTGGCATTGATCCAAAACGCTTCAAGAGTTTTACGCGCTGATGTTTTTGATTCCTGCGTAAGGATAGTGACTTCTACCTCAAAATCTTCTCCGTTGTGTTCCTGCATCCTATGCGCGCCTAGTGGAGTGTTTGGCTTCAATTTAGATTTACCGACTAAGTGTTCTTTTATGCGGACGCAGAACGGTCTACCCGTTTCGCCAACATATTCGTGCCCGCACGCTTTACAAGAGATCAGATAGACTGTACCCGAACTCATGCAATCACGGTCTCTACCATTTGGGCAAATTATGCAGTTTTTTGTTGTACATAGACGGTCGTATAGGCGGTTGCGAACTAGCTGGCGTCTTAGAGTGTTCGGTGGCATTTCTATCACTGTCACGGAATTCTCTAAACCGGCCCTTATTAAGCAGCGTTTTATAGCTGCGCTTATTTCGTTTGAAATAAGGGGCAACAGGAACGGAGCCTTGTTTTCGCTAGAATTACCGCTCTGGGGCGTGGAATTTCCTTGTTGCCTATGCCGAGAAGCTACAATTTCGTAACCATTTGAAATGGCTATTTGCCGGGCCAGTTTCGAGGATTCTTCCCTCTGCTCTCTACCGGTGCAGGCGCTGGCGGCGGTTCGAAACATGCTTCTTACAAGCGCTCTTTTAGTGTGTAAGGGGTGAGTGGAGCGGTAATGAACCACTAAATTCTTACTGCTTGGCTTTAGATACCATTTTGTGTTGTAGCCGTTCTCGGATAGGTTAATTTGAAGGTTTAGAAACGAAAGCCAGTTTTCTTTCGGTTTATCAAGGGTGAATTTTATGTACTCTGACTGTTCATTCAATAACTTAAAGCATTTGTCCATCTCCTCTTGTGTGGAGCAGATGACAAAACAATTATCTATATACCTACAGTAGAGTAATGGCGTGAGATCGATTACTGGTGCTTCCACTTTAGACATAAAGGCAACGGAAAGGGTTGGTGCCAGTCGCTGTCCCATTGCCAACCCTCTAATTTGCGCGTAATATTTCCCGGACCATCTGATGATCGAGCAGTTTAAACAGACCTTCAGAAGGACCATGAGCTGCTGAATCGAAAAGCCATACATGTTAGTTGCTCCTTCGTGTTGTTCAAGAAGCTCGCGGATGGTTTGCATTGCGGAGTCGTTCGACACGTTAGTGTAAAGGGCGGTAACGTCGAGCGACTCCATAACGTGCGCGCTTTTGGGACGTGCGTTGCGCAGACGGTCTAGGAACATTTGGGTGTTCGTGAGATGGAGCAATTCCATCCGTAGGCCCGTCTACACAACTGATGATGGGTCTCACTTTAAAAGTGGAAGGGTCAGTAGACGCCAGATCATTAGCGCATGTTAACTTATGGGTCTTGATAAGTAAGTATAGGACGGGACATGCCGGCACTTCGATATTAAGATGCAAAATGTCTGCTGGTTTTAAACCTGCTGCGCTTGCCGTTTTGACCCATTCGCTGTTCAGTTTTCGATTTTGACTTCTGAATTGCTCTTCAGTAGATGCGCGATAAAGAGATGCGTCTTCGAGATGTTTTTCTGTTATATCGACATCTAACTGGCGGGGAATTACTACAAACTCTCCACCCTTATCACTAACTGATAGCCTAATAGTTTTTGATTTTATTAGCTCTCAAACCTGTCGCATACCAGATTTTTGCGTAGCTGTAAGGTTCGAACTAAAGCTTTTCGCGCGGTAGTGGTTAAGAACTTTAAAAGTTTCGCTCGAAAAAATACGAAATTTTATATCGACTGCGTCGTTTGAGTCTTGCTGTCTAAAGAATAACCGAGGAAATGGAGGTGGTGGTAGTGCCCCTGCTGCTCGTTGTTCCTTTCTATTTTGTGTCTCAATTCTAGCGTTCCTTCGGAGTCGATCTTGGAGCTCGTGCAAGCTGTACGCTATCCTGCGCAAGGTTTCTTTAGAAATGGGTTGCGCTGGTAAGAAACTTGGACCCAATTCTAATAGCGAACGCGCGTCATCAGGCAGAGTTATGCCTCCTAACACGGTGACCCTTGACATTTCAGGCACGTTATCGACCACATTTTTAGTGCTAGCGCTTCCGTAAACGATTTTGCTTTGTTTAATTGAAGCTGGTTTTTGCGAATGACCTAGTAAATTTTGAAACTTTCTGCTTAAGGTTACTTTAGCATTCGACCTAATAGAATCACAAATCAAAATTGACCCACCCACTATTCTCTTCCAAAGGGATTTCTCCAAATACTGAACACAATAAGATTTCTTCGACTTACACTTCTTCAATTGCGCGTGCATGGTGTTCTGCTTGCATCGAAGAGAGGCGCGTAGTAGTCGCGTTTCGATGTCCAGTACTAGTTGGCTGTCCCTTGGTAGGCCGCATACAACGTGTAGTCGTTTTCGTTTGATATAATTCTGCACGACTCGGTGTTTCAGGCAGCGGCGGAGGAAGAGTATCGTTTGTCTAGCTTAGACAATTTTTTGTCTTAGTGACAGGACTTCTTTTACAAGTCGGAAATATTCTGCTGGCACTTCACGTAGCAATTCCCAACACCGACTTTCTGCTAACCTCGGCATTAATTGATAATTCAATGTTTTCTTCAATAAGCAGACACGAGGTTGTTATTATAGGATTTATTAGGATACAATAGCTGACGTTTCGGCGGTTTCGCCTTCTTCAGGGCCTGGAAAGGTCAAATTGAGATGTGATCTACTCAGCCAAACACTTTCATAACCCTAGCAGATAAAACTTAACAAATAAATTGATACATAAATACAAATACAAATTTATTTGTTAAGTCTTATTTGCTGAGGTTATGAAAGTGTTTGGCTGAGTAGATGACATCTCGATTTGACCTTTCCAGGCTCTGAAGAAGGCGAAGCCGCCGAAACGTCAGCTATTGTATCCTAATAAATCCTATAATAACAACCTCGTGTCTGCTTATTGAAGAAAACATTGAATGAGCACTCAGTTGTTCACCAACAATAAGAGGACAAACCTCTTGCATAAAAATCAAGTCGTCAATGTTTTACTATGAGTTTTATTCCCACACATAAAGTAATTTGTGCAAGAAATTTCGAAAAAATGCGGTGCATAGACAAATTACAGGTATTTTAAAATAGGGGGTTACTTTTCCATCAATTTGCTCGTAATATTTTTCGGCACTAAGGTAATCTAACTGAAAAACTAACTACTATTGCCCAATGCAGAAGTGGATTCGGATCGTAAATTTCAAATCACAATTGTTATAATCGTTCACAAATTTACTAAAAATTATAGGCATCATAGAATTTACATACTCTTCTCATCAAGTTTTAAGTCCAATAGTTTAACATAAAATTTTAAAGGCCTAGAATCTACAAAACCTTAGAAAATAATTCAGGTTTGGCAGTGAATTGATCGTTAAGCTATTTCCTAGGAAATCGTTAAGTGAAATAAGTATATGCATTCGTTTTTACATAGCTTAAAGCCAGAATTCGTCAAAAATCTTCAGCTTGTTATGCAAAGTGAGGTGGAGTGCTGTCATGTAAAAGATTTAGACCTCTTCTGTTAACTAAGGTGTGGAAAATGCCCTTTAGTTTTGCCGCAATGAGCATCAATTTCGTGGACAAAAGCAACGAGAAACTTCCATATTCCCCATAAGTTAGAAGCCAAAAGCTCTAAACCTCTCGGTGTTGATCAATCTCTGAGGGATGCGCCACGCATTCGACTTCATTAAGCATCGTTTGGAGGTCATTGAATGCATATCTGGCCTTTACAATGACTCGTGGTGGCCTACCGATGTATAGAGCCAGTGGTGCTATCCACCCAGGCAAGCCCGGTAGCGATTTCCCGACCGCGGAGGGATGGAAGGCCTGGTGAGCCATAGGCGTGGAGATCGATTCCACGTGTAAGCTGCAGGGCGCCTCCGACCACTGAGCCACACGTGTCCTTTCCCATAAGTTGAGTGAACAAATTTTCAAAATAAGGCACAGTTTTTAGTATACGCTAGTAGAAGGCTTAAAGAAGACTTAACAACGTTTTTAAAGAAAAACTGTGAGCAAGGTACTGATTGCCGAAAACACCATAAAAATCGAGGCACTTTGAAGAAAATTGCATGTAAACTCCACTGGAATCCTTTACAATCTTGTTGAACAAACAAGAGATGTTAATTTACTATTTACCGCGATGAAGCAGATGTTTCATCGGATTTTGCCTTCCTCAGAGCCTGGAAAGGTCAAGTTGACTGCAACCTACCTAGCCGAACGCTTTCATAACCTCAGAAGACAAAACTTGGCAGAAAAATTTTCATTCGCACAACAAACATCTTCTTTTAAGCACTCACTGTTTTGTTACCTGTAAGTGTTCCAGTTGTTTGGTGAAGACCAACCGCACAGACTGTTGCATGGGCTCGGAATGTGCTTGGCTGAGCTCAGAGACTTAGCCTGAAGTATAGCGCTAGGTCGCTCGTGGTCACAAATTACTCCACCTTGCAGTTCATTTTTATGATTTTAGAATTTAGCTAAATCGCTTCAAGAGTTTCACGCGCTGATGTTTTGGATACTTGTACAAGGATGGTGACATTTACTACAAAATCTTCTCCATTAAAATAGATGTGTTAAGTTAGGTCTGCTGAGAATATGAAAGTGTTTGTCTAGGTCGATTGCGATTAACTTGACTTTTCCAGGCTCTGAGGAAGGCGAATTCAGGCGAAACATCAGCTGCATCGCAATAAAGAGTAAAATAGCGCTTCGTATTTGCTCAACAAATATATAAAGAATTATTTGATCAACGCTGAGGTTAGTAGAGATGGGAATGGCCGCTTTAGAAGTCACTTCCGCTGAAATCATTTATTTTGGCACCTAGACTCCTTTTCTTACATCTTTTGTTAGCAATCGATAAAATATCCAACACAAATATTTAGCTGGGAAAAGCAATCTGCATCTAGAAATATACGAAAATCATGATTGTGTGAAATGTGTGGCTCCTAGAAATACCGAGACAGACACAACCTAAGCCGAAAAAACATTACCGAATCATCAGCTGAAATCAGTGTGCTTAAATGTGGAAAAGTACTAACACATACTAAACAGTAGTATCCAAACTATTTCGTCTCTTCTCGGAAAGCCAACAGGATAGCGAAGTGGTTAGTGATTAAGACAATCAGAATGCAAGGTGGTGATTCGACCGCCTCTTAAACACCCTTCTATAATTCACGGGAGCCCCTCAGCTCAGCTACCTCCATGATTGCAAAGAGAATAGCTTCGACCAATATTCTACGGCGTTCATAAAGAAGGCGAAATCCTCAAGCAGCATTGAAACAATACACAAACATTCAAAGACCTTTTTGGCAGGTGAATGCGAGGAGACCGAATCGAATGCAAGAAGTGCTTGGGTCAGCACAGTAGATGTGACGGGTCATGTAATGTAATAAGAGAGATGGCCTTATCCTTTCTTCACAGGCAACATTTTCTCGTGGTAGACAAGTGAACTCGTCCGAGTAGTTTTCCTAGGTTATTAAATAAAGGAGATTTATTTTTTCAGAGAGGATCCGTTATAATATCCATTCTGGGTAAACCAAAAATTTATTACAAAGAATTTAGTAGAAAATTCTCTACGCCAATGAAGCCAACAGGAGGGAAACGGGTGGGAAGTGACTCATGCCACCTGCAATGCTCCTTGCGTGTGACTCGCTACCAGGTCACGCTTTTGCATATATACTATGAAATTTTTTCAAACAAAAAATTTCAACACCGTCAAATGACAACCGCTTTTGCACTAGGCTACACTGGTTAATTAATTAAGGCGAATTACATTTTATGAAACAACGGAGGATATATAATCTTAACTCTTTTATTTACTGCCCTTTTCTTCTTAATGACAGGGTATGTTGCGAAATATAACTCGTATGAAATGCTGAGATATTTGCAAAACTCCGGACCACAGGTGTATGCAGTGGAGAACGAACACGCGCTGCTGTCCTTACCGGGGAGCAGCGCACTTCACCACCACTTAACTGAGTTCAATGCCGATATTGGCTCCCCAGATCAATCCCGTTGACGGGTGATTGCTGATGGCAAAAAGATCGATAGAACTAGATGAGAGACATGCAAAGCGAAGGACCCGGATGGTGTAGTGGTGAAGTGCGCTGCTCCCCAGTAAGGACAACAGCCCGTGTTCGTTCCCACTGCATACACCTGTGGTCCGGACTTTTGCAAATATCTCAGCATTTCATACGAAGGATATATACTTATTGCACGTTCCTGTTAATTATTTAGGCAACCTAGATTTCATCGAGCTGTCATGAAGAGTAAGCCAAAACCAAAATCCACCACCGTTCTGGTATCAAAGTAGTATGTTGGCAAATCTACCTCTAATCCACAAGGGCTGCGACTGCCAGTGGTGGTGGAGACCTGGGGCAGACTTTGGCTAGGCTCACCTCGGGATTCCAGTGAACCCAATGCCTTAACCGGCAAATCTACGAAAGGTGGAGATAATGCTGGAGCCCGCACAACCAGTGATGACGGGCCATTCAAGTATCAAATCAGTACAAAATCATGAAAGCCAAAGAGCAGAAAAAATTTTCAGCTTCCTTTCTCATAAATGCACAAGGTGGCGACCTATATGTAATCAGAAGAATGAACATTTAGTGAGCAGCCAATGATGCGAAAATCGTACCTGCTCCTTCTCGAACTGCCAGCTCTCGAAATCGCGTAGAGTAACTTGCACGAAAGATGTTACGTAATGTTGCTCTTCGGTTCGTTGATATTTCTGTAGCAAATCCAGCGCGAGATCTTTCAGCTCAGCGAGATTCAGTGCCTCACATTCACCCACCAATCTAACGGTTTTTATTAGAGTTTACAAAGTTTCTGGTATTTTTTTGGGCGAATTTATTTTCTTCTTATTATTGAATTAGTGATTCAGTTTGTCTTCAACGACATCGCTCAAGATGTCAACAATAAAAGGTAATGCTATTTTCCCCTTACGGTTTAAAAGGCTCACGATATTACTCAGCAAGCCTTACATGAAGACTGGTGAAAATGTTTAAAGAAAAGAAGGCGAAAAAGATAATGAAGTTTTAGAAACTGGGACGAATGTGAAACACAGATGGACACAGACACAGAAACGCGATGGACACAGAGTGTCACTGTAATGACAACTCCGTACATGAAAATCGCCCATAGCACAGCGGAGTTTCGGTTTAGTTTTAAAATGCACACCTCATGAATTAAACCATATTTCGGAACGCGACATTCAAAAATAATCGATAAACTTATTTTAAAGTACAATCAAAGTATTACTTAGCTAAGTCATCTGGTTTACTTGGCAGGGCCAGAGAAGGCACAAATTTTTCCTTCTTCAAGCGCAAATAGGAGAGTATGTGACGAAATGTTTTAGCATCACGATCCAAGTAATAATTTCCACCCTAAATAGATAAAAGATGAAAACCAGTTCAAGTTGTCTCCCAACAAAAATTAGAATAACGGCGTAATATCTAGTGTTGTGAGTACAAAAGCAGGGCCAAATTAGTAATTCTACTTTGTCTGTCGCTATAGGTTTTACAGTTCCCGGTTTGAACCATTCGGCGAGTTTTGATCGAGGATCAGCTAACATGTCCGTGCGTCGAACCTAAAATTGGAGTCATTAGAAAAAAGCAATGCTACTGAAAAACATGCGCAAGATTAAGGAAACACACGTGTTATCGGAAGTACTCAATGTGAGCGCTCAACGCTTGGTTGGTTAACTAACTGAAGCATAACTAAGCTTCTCAAGGTGTATTTCTCAATGCTAAGCTGATTCATTAATCGAATGAGATGTCACTTGTTTTATTATAATCCATTGGTTAGTAGAAAATCTGAAAGCGGTAATACTTAGCGAATACTTAAATAGTCTGTCTTCACAGAGAATCGTGAAGGCCCCAAAGTAATTTCCACTTGATTGGATGCTTGCTGTTTGGCAGTATTTAGCTTTTTAAAGAATGGAAATTAAACAAGGGCTTTATCAAGCCGTCATTACTTGTCAGCTAGTGTTTCGCTACTAGGATGACAATGAATCCCAGCGCTGGTTTCGACTCAGCTGCGCTTCCATATAGACCCTCTCAGAGGATAAAACTTCCGTAATTTGAAACCCAGAAATATCTTCTGGCTACCATGAACGGTAGATTTCCAAGAATATAGATGGAATAATCAGTGCAATTTTTAGCTATTAGCCTGAAAACCTCTCTTATTTGATTGGATTATAAATGTATTCTAATTGAAAGCTCTTTGGGCATTTACAGTTTACATGTAAAACAAAGTTTTACGCAGATGGGTCAGAGCAGGCTGGTAAGAGGGCTAAAAGAAGATTTTGCAGCAGGATTTGCAAAGACAACACACTGTTTGAAGTACAGAAATCGGAGTACAGATGGAGAACAAACCGTGTATTTCTTGCCACCGACATTGATGTTGATTATGTCATCAGCATGACGAGAGCGCGACATAATGTGGAAATTCTGGAATTGGAGAATTCAGTACAACATAATTACTGGAAAGCGATGCCAGCTGTTATGGCTTTGAAACGACCAAAACACGTACCGATGCCTGCGTCGGCGCACTACGACAGTTATTTTTCTTATTTCAGATGTGGATTAAGTAACATTTTTAACTTTCCATGGCGATTTCTCAGTAATATATTGACAAATTTTCGATATATTTCAAAGCCAGTTAAAAATTTCTGACTTAATGAAAGCAACACTGATTGTAGGTTGAGTAATCAATAAGTATTATGTGAATGGAATGAATTAAATTGCGCTGTAACTAAACGTTGACTTATCAAAAATTCTATATGAGTAACTTGTTTCGCTATTCAGTTATCCCAGAAACTGCCGAAAATGTGTCTCTGGATAAGACGTTTTGTTCATGTCTAAATCAACGCCTAAGAAAAAGCCATCAAGATGCATGTGCATTTAAAAGGTGAAGATTTTGTGAACTCTTTTCATTAATATGCATTAAAGCCGTTGTTATCACTTTTACAATAATGAAAGTGGTAAAAAAGATCAATACATATTGGAAATGTTAACAGAAAGGTGTTACGATAGATGAGATGATTTGAATGTTAACAAAAATTCAAATTTTGCAAGGACTTCGTATTTTCCTAAAAAAATCTTTTTAGTGTTTGAACATCAAGTTTGTAATCTTTTCGCAACTACTATCACTTCTTCAGAAGGAATTCACTATAGTTATCGAATTAAATCTACAAGCCTAAAAACGTTTGGCATTGAAATTACCACTGATTATTCTAAAGAAACGAAGCACTATTTATGAAAAACTATGACTTAAGGAGTGTCAGTTCAAACCTGAGACAACTATGTGGAATACATCATGGGAATGACTAATCAGCAATTTAGAAAATTTACGAGACCGCTTTCCGTGTATGGACTTCTATCTAAGCATAAATAAAGTTGTTACTATTTCTAAAATGCACCAGTCCAAAATGTCGAGTTTAACCCAAACATAAAAACTTATTCTTGTGGTTGATGACCAGCGGTTGAATGCAACGGTCTTTGTTCCAGGAGAGATGAATAACAAGAATAAGCAGCCACTTGCAGTTGAAGTGATGCCGGATGTAATGCGGAAGGTATGTCTGAGAGCGACACACATACGCTTAAACCAATGTTCCATCGTCACCAAATTGCTAGCTATTATGTGCTGGACGGAGTTATGCCATAACTACTCGAGGTGGTACACTTCTGGTCTGGTAAATTGCAAATTGGTTACTACCCTTCGGAAACCACTGCCATGGAACCACGAGTGTGCGAAGTTTTTCATTATTTCCATTATGTTAATGATACATAAATCAGTGTGCTTACCATTATCGTCGCGCTCAGGAATTTGGAGAGGATGACAAACGGTGGACGGCAAATGACACGAGTTTGCCGCCTTAGTGCTCCCTCAATCGGTAAAACGATTAGGGGCGCCACCGAGCAACACCTTAGACTTGACTGAAGTAATTTCAGTGTGAAAAATACACAAGCAGCATTGATCTTCACTAAAAGTTTTCCTACGCATTGAAACATTCGTCGATGTAAGAACTGAGGGCTTTCTAGGAGTTCCCTGTATTATCCTATGAGTATCGGTTATCCAAAATTTTTACTCACCTAACAAAAATTATTCTACACGATCCAAGAATTGCGAAGAACAACAATATACTTCGATTGGGAATGGGTTTCGTAACTTCGAATTTTCAATTATTGCCACAATGAGCTCCTTTAGTTCTCGCTCTTACGATTATCTCGACAATGGTCCATCAGTGATGGCATGGTCAAATGTTGAGTTGATACCATGAATACTATGCTCACTTGATAGGTTTTGAAACTTCCATTTCCTCTTGTTAAAACACTGCAAAGTGACTGAGCACCTTATCGACGTGTGTTCTCTTTTTTTAAACTTAGATTTCCAAATTTTAGTCTGCTTCGTTTCTTGCCTACCAGCATTTTCTGCACCCTTGTTTATCCGGCAGTACACCTAACTTTGATCATCGAAACAGACTGTTTTTCACGCACCATTCTATCACTACCCTAAAATAATACAGTTCTAGCCGAGCTTCTTGATAACAGGCCCATACCATCACACATGTGCATCATCATTTCCATTTTCAACCATACCCATTGACTAACGTCTCACTTCATGAAAAAAGATATCGTGGCGGGAAAACATACTGTGTTGTGAATTTGCTGCGTATGTGATGCAAGTTTTGTACTATCCATTGAATATAAACGCCCTCAGTTCCTAATGTTTCCACCACAGCTTCGTTCTCAAAAGAATCGAAGGGATTCTTTAAGTTCCAAAGGTATAAAAAATATTCCAAAATTACCTTTAAAGTTTGAAATAGGAAATGTCACCATTATTTCCCCTTCAATTCACCGCTAAAATATGTGACGGCGATCATGTCTATGAACCATCTTGGTTAGTATGGGTGGATTAAGTTATCAAAATGCATTATCGGATTTCAAGCTCACGCAATGTTATTACTGGTGAGCCTCAAGTTTGTTATTTCATTAGGAATATATGGCATTTGTTATAGCCTTCAAAAAAAGTTATCCTTCAAAAATATTGTTGAAATGTGTTATGACTAGTCAACTAATTCAAAAGACGCCCTTCATTCTTAATTGATTTAAGACCTTGAGCATTCAGCTGCACTCACATTTCGTTAACTCACTTCAGAACTTTTTTATATCGATATTTAACCTTGAAAAACTATCCAATTTCATTTTCATAATACCGAAAGATAGCTGAGAGATAGGCGAAACGCAGACCCGTATGGTATGGTGGTAAACGCGTTACTCGCATTTGGGTTAGATAAATATATAGATAAAAGCTTTTTGGGTTCCCAATAAGCCATTATGATAATTTTCTTTGCATAACCTATTGATCGAATGCTTTTTAGTACGCACTGAGTAGTGATAACTTGATAACTTCTTGTAGAATCCTGCGCAACATCTCTATTTCTTCTTCTTTCGAAGGATTACTTCCCTGGAAATGATTTCACGATAGGAGATAAACACTACTAACTTAAACATAGCTCAAATATACTAGTATGTTAAAGTCGTTTAACAGGAGTGCCTGCGGGCAATTGCAGTAGATCTTTCACGTATTTATCAAAGACAGGTTGATTAGTGAAAACGAAGTTCTTTACAACTTAACTATGGGCAAGGATGAGTGTTGACATCGGACATGTGTTTACCATTCTCTGGTCTTCTTCACGTAAATAATGTGACGTTGTCTCATCACGCATGCCTGAGAGCAGTTTTTTCGATTTCTAGCCACTCACCGTAGCCATCGCCATCTATAACAGCGTCGTCGTTATAAAATCTACTAGACTCAGATTATTCATTCGTAGGAATCGTAGAAAACCCAGTAATGTTCTCTTCATCTTCAGCTTCCGCGTAACTACTCTTGTGGATGCGGGGTGAGACGATGCTCTAATTTTATGTTGACTTACTAAACCTTGTCTGGTCCTGGTGGCAGATGCAATCGAGGTACAATGAATAATGTTGATTTTTTGATAGCTAGAAATTTTGAGCAAGTGAGCACATAGAGAAGTGGTAGATTAAGCCTTTCTTTTAACAAATGAACACTAACTGTTAACATTTACTGTATGTTATTAGGTTAATCAAAAATTAGTTTTCGACCCACAATATTATTTCTCTTGTATTTCTTTTAAGAGAGCGTGTGGCGCAGTCGTAGGAAGCGCTACTGCGACACACATGGGACCGATCCCCGCGCCCATGGCCCACCAAGCCTTCCATCACTCCGGGGTTGACAAATTGGTACCAGACTTGTCTGGGAGTATAGCAGCACTGGCTGGTTACATCGGTAGGCCACCGGGAGTTATTTTAAAGGCCAGATACGCATTCAATCACCTCCAACGATACTTTATGAAGTCGATTGCATGGCACATGCTTCAGGGATTGATCAGCACCGAGAGCTTTTTAGCTTCTGTTTCTTTTATCTCTAAGGGTACGTGTGGCGCAGTGGTCAAAGGCGTCCTGACACACACACATATGGAACCGATCCCCGAGCCCATGGCCCACCAAGCCTTCCATCACTCCGGGGTTGACAAATTGGTACCAGACTTGTCTGGGAGTATAGCAGCACTGGCTGGATACATCGGTAGACCACCGGGAGTCATTTTAAAGGTCAGATTTGCATTAAATCAACTCCAAACGATGTTTGGTGAAGTCGAATGCATGGCACATCCCGCAGCGATTAATCAACGCCGAAAACCTTAAAGCTTTTAAAAATAAAAGCGTAGAGCGAGCTTCTATTTTTAACAACGGGGCAGGGGCAGCACAGTGGTTAGTGATGTCGTCGATCAGGGAGCAAAGGCTCTGTAGTCTCCTCTCCAACGCACTCCTCCAGTCTACGTGGGAACGACTGAGGCCAGGTTATCTCTAAGATTGCAAGGAAAATTGACTAGACCAGCTTTCTACGACATACATTAAAAAAAGAAGGTCAAATTCCTTAAGAAGCAGCCGAAACAGCACGTGAAGTATTCGAAGACCATTGTGAACTATGAAAGCGAGGAAAACGTTTCGAATGCAAGTGTTAGGATCCGCACAGTAGATATCACGACGGATCATGTGAAATGAAAGATGTTCCTACAATAGCATTTTTTAGAAGGCTGCACTACTATAGGTATCTGAAAAGCATATTTTACCCGTATACGTTATTGCATTACTTTTTTCAAATGTTCACAAAAGTGTTACTGGTGAACCACAGTAGCATATCGCAACGATGAGCGCTTTTGTTTCATTTAATTGAATTTTAAAAAAAATGCGTTTTTGGCAAATCGTAAAGCTTAGAACTCCAGATGTCATACAGTTGTTCTTACAAGCCTAATGCCATAATTTCTAACCCGGTCATAGTGCAGCGCAAGTGGCTCGAAACAAAACATTCAAGGGTTATTTGGCTGAAGAAGTGTTAATAATAGTAGAGTGCGACATTGGTTTCGAAAATTTTATCATAGTGGAGCTGGTCTTGAAGGCAAAGAATGTGATAAACGTTACTCTGCTGTTGGCGATGATGATTTTAAGCACTTCATATAAGCAAATATAGGAGCTGAACTGTGTGAGAATTTGTATAACTTTCTGTGAGCATCCCAACTCTTCCGAGGAATCAAAAAAATTAGAAAGCCGAAAAAGCTGGACAAATGAATTTTCCACGAACTAAATACCAATACAAGAAATCGTCGCTTCGACGTATCACCGGCGCTTCTTCTGCCCAGGCAGAACGATTTGTCTCGCCATTGCATTGTAACCTGCGACGAGAGAGAATCTTGAACCAGAAACGCTGTGAAAGGCTACCTCATCCACTTTATCCATCTGACCACTCGCGTACCATGTACCGCTCGTTCAAGCGTTACGATAACGTCCTCTGTAGCAAATGGTCCAAAAACCAAGTCGAGGCCGATAGAGCAGCTTTTAGAGGTTTTCTATTCTCCAGAATTCAAGAGTTTTGTGCAAACGCAATGAATGTATTTATTGTTGGTAAAAATGTGTAGGTCCTACTCGTTTTTATTTTGATCAAAAAAGTGTATTCTGAGTTGTGATGTATTTCTTTGGAAACACTGACTGAAATCGACCATATTTCTGGTAAGCCTAATATCCGTCGTTCAACCACATTTCTATCTACATCCAGAAGTTTTTCAATCTATGTTGAGTCTTTTTGAGCTAATGGGAGGTTGACATAAGTTTTCATTGTAGTTGTTGTTACTGTTGTTGGTCGATGGCCGATGTTTCGGAGATTTCGCTTTCCTTAGAGCAGTGCTCTTACAAGTGGCACTCCCACAACAACAGCAACAACAACGACAACGAAAACTTATGCCAACCTCCCATCAGTTCAACAAGATCAGTTCATAAGATCACATAAATAAATATATCAACTATTCATGCTGAGGCTCATAGAAACTAGGTCATTTAAATGATATTCAGCCTTTTTTAACTTATTATTTACTGCCTACTCTTTTTAACGGCAGGGTATATATTGCGAAATATAACCTCAATGATGCTGAGATATTTTCAAAACCCCGGGGTGCAGGTGTCTGCCGTGTGGAACGGACGCGCTATTGTCCTTTCCGGGGAGTAACGCGTTCACCACCACACCATGAGGGTCCTTCGTTCCGCCTATCTTTCAGCTAGTTCTATCGATCTTTTGCCATCAGCGATGTTCAGCCTATGTCGATATTTCTATATCCACCATTTCATACTATAACCACAATTCATTATAGCAGTTGGGATGAAATAGCAGCCGTTATCGTAGCGAAGTGGAACTAATTATCGAATTCGCCTGTAAAACACAATTAACTTGACAGTGAAACTCGTCCGAGAAGTGGTTATTTCTCAATAGTTAAGCCCAGAAAATAGCTTTTTTTGGAGCTACACTAAGTGTGATTTCTGCGTTCTATAAGCTTCAAATAATGTGAGAAGTTTTGTTAACCACAATGATGCTGAAATAATTGCAAAGCTCCAGACCGCAGGTGTCTACGGTGGGGAACGAATTGTGGTTGTTTCGCAAATAATACCCTGCCGTGAAATCTAGTAAAAGGCAGTAAATAAAAAGTCAATATTCCCCTGCAGTTCTTCAAATGAACTCTAAGGCGATAAACAATATAATTCGACTAACATTAAACAAATAGTGTTTGCCGATATTGATAGAAGACATTTTATTTGAAATGTAACTAAGTAAATTTCATCCCCATTCAATAATAGTCCATCTGACCACTAAACTGCTTTCCAAACATATCATACTAAATTGTTGAGGCTTTCGTGGGGAAGGACAACCCGAAAGCCAAACATTGGTTGGCGACACTCACAGCTTAGTTTTCTCTGGAGCGTGTGAAATAAGGGTTTTTGGGATCATATATTTCATATATTTGGGATTTCAAATGTTCTAGATTTTACGTTCCATTTAAGCGTGCTAGATGACACTTTGTATAACCGATGTCAAAGATCAGTGTTCTTCCTTAGTACTCCGCAAGCAATCTCCTATAATCGCATACTTCTCACCAAACACCTTATTATTGCACTGTTTTGAAAACATGTCTTGTCACAAAATGGCACAGCGCTATGAAAACTTAAGCAGTTGCTTGGCTCATCAGATGGTATGAAATATTGTTTGTCACGAAATAGCACAGTGAAAATATAAGTGTCTTTATTTCAATTTTGCACAACCACTTACTGGTCAGAGAACAAAACTGTAGTGATGGCCATTTCATTATTCCTCTCAGTTCCCTCGCTACCATTTCCACACAAACGGTTCACCTATCTTTTTTGGCATGCCTTCCACGAAATCTTCATTCGCGCTGAATTTTAGTTCCAAATTTTTTCCGCAAAGTTTGTAGAATAAGCAGAATTAAGAGTACAAAACATTGCGATTATGCAGTGAGTTCTTACAGATTATGTGCATCCGTACTCGACTACCGTGAACAACGATAAATCCCTGTAGATTTGGTTCATTTCCATTTAAATGAATTTTGCTTTGTGGACGTGTGAATGATAAAGTCCAGAAGCCCCTCGGTGAATCACCAACGGGGCCAGCATTTCCGATCAACAGTTCATAGTCTTCGCGGAAATGTCGCGCGCACGAGCGCACGTTCTGTGCAAATCGTAAAGGTCGTCGGTCCACCCACACACAGTCTGTAAGTGGCCATAGCTGTACATAAGACGTGGGAACCCCGATAACGCCTGCCATTTTTTCATCTATTCTTCGCTGTTCTCACGTTAGCGCCGTACTCCACTCATATTGCTCATGACATTAGCGACCAAGATATTACTTCATAATTCGTTCACTTTGTGGTTCCTAATAGTTTGCAGCTATTCTTAAGCGTAAGACTCCTTTAAAATTCTTTTGTAGTCCATTCGGAACAAGGTTGATTTTGCTCAATTACAATCTGTTTCCGCATTTCTTCTGCGGCGACTAACGTCCAAACCTCACTAGCCTAGAGCTCACTGCTCCAGGATTACTCTTATGTTTTCCCTCATCTTCTGTGAGAGTTTTACTGCCCAAAACGTTTTTATAACTGACGGGCTGTAAATTCTATATTATGAGTCACATGAATTTAACTACTGAACTCTTTCTCTGAAATAATCTTTGCCGTTTGTATGATAGTGTTGCTCGCCAAACGGCCAACTTACTGGGCTTTCCGGTAAACAGTATTCAGTCGTTTACGTGTCAGACATTTACATCTATTATACGCTCTGATCATGCATAAATAAAACAGCATCTGAATTCACGTCATGATCCGATGGTGATTTTCACGATTGTATTTTCTTTTCTGGTTTACGTTTTCTATGGAAGTTTTATGTTGTTTCACAGTTTTGCTAAGTTGGCCCATTAACAATCAGCATCGATTTCCCAATCACATTTCATCTACTGTTCAAATAAAAATGCCCGATTTCACTGCTATGTTCGTCGATATCGAATCCTCGTCCAGTCTGACAAATACGATGGCGTCCGTCAGAGAGATAACGATTGTCTGCATTCTATTTGCTATCGTCATCGTCTTTCAGGTTTGCAATTTAATATGCCCATAAAGATCCTTATTTTTGACGATTAATGCCACAACGATCACTGCTGAACACATTTCTGCAGTCTGATGATTAATCTTTTTTTTTCGATTTTCACTACTATCGCTTTCCTACAAATGGATTAAAACACTTTTATTTTCCTATTATGTCATCATTTCTTGTCTTTTTTCTCATTAGTTTTCACTTTTGAAAACATTTTTACTTTTGAGAAGTCATTGCACTGATATCTATGAACATCTGCGCTTCGATTTCTTTCCAATTAATCCTCAATGTTCACACAGATGAGCGTTCGAATTTTTCTCCGGTCATTTCACGGACGACCGATAACATTTCGCATATTGATCTCGAAGGATTTTGTTTGCCTTGCTATATCTTTAAGGAAAAAAGTATTACTCGAAAAGAATGATTAGCCGCATTTTTGAAAATTTTTTTCCCTATCTGCTTTTTAATTCCACACCCCTCATTTTCATCCTCTACTTCAATCGGATGTTCCACTAAAGTCGTTTGACGTTGTGTCAGCCGACGCCTTGTTGGATATCACTGCTGTGAAATCTCCGTATGAGAATACTATGAAATTCGTAGTAACGTTGGTTGAGATGAAAAGTATAAAGCAGCACATAAAGTGAAGAACTATTCTTAAAGTACAGGTATTCGTGTTCTTGCTAAAATCGAAATAGTGAAGATATGGTATTGACTTTAAAAGAATTATTCTTTCAGTTATACGTCTACTTGAAATTGGATAATTCTGAAGTGGACGCCGACGAACTTGACAAAGAACGTCAAGAAGAAGAACGAAGAAGACGTAACGACCTGTTACTGAAGGCACTGAGTGCTTTCTAGCTGCCTTCAAGTGGACCCTCTGCTGGTACGATCTCGCGATACTGGTTTCCTTGTACTTAGAGTGTAAACCGTTTGGCAACGCTTTTCTTTACCGAACTGTCTTATAAATAACTTCGGCATACATTTCTTATATCTTAAGCAACCCTATTTTCATAGGATGAGATGAATGTTGTTACTGGTAACGTACAACCTTTTCTTTCTCCCAAGCGCTTGTTCATTCATACCAAATCCGAGTTCCTCAATCAAAACGTACTTGAGGAAGTGAGTTTTGAATATTCTCCTCCCATTAATCTCGGAATTTTGATATCATTCAATAGAAAATTTCCTAAAGATTGATGGCTTCAAATTCTCAGTAATTGTGGTGTTCCATTTCCATGCGCACAACCCGCTTTATGGAAAAGTTAAGACATATTTCACATTCTACTGAGGGCCGTCATATTTCCTCTTTATGATGTCTTATCTTTTTGTTATTATGTTGAAGTTGTTCTAGGTGTTCCATAAACAAGAAGGTGCATCCCTTCTCTTACTCAGCAGGTTTGGACAAACACGTTCACAATTGTTTCATTGTTGCCGCTCATGTCTCTCTGAAAGCTTGTAGAACGAGCATGCAGAAGAATCAATGTTGCCAACTTTTATATGCCTTCCTTTTTTAGTAATGCCAGCTCATTGTTCTGCAGCCTCATAGTGACTAAGGGTGCTATTGGATGCTGTGCTAATGTACGGCTGGGATTTCGCACATGGTTACCGTCCATTTGTATGTGTGACCAGTAGCAATTCTCATATGAGTGGAAATTTTCAAAAGAGTAGCGAACATTTGTTCATATGAAAAATGAGGCATCAGTCTTAGACGGAACGCTTTGATCATTTTTAATTTTTCTTCGAGTCTCCACTATTTTCAAATTAACCTGATGGCTCCGTTATTTTGTTTGTTAGTCTGTGATGCTTACATGTTCAAGGGTTGTTTGCTAAAAGTTTTATAATTTTAATTTTAAGAGAGTTACTATTACTATCGATCTTGCATGCAGCTAGAGGTATCCACAAAGATTTTTTGAAGCCCAAAAATACTTACTCTGGCCACCTTTCAGTTAACTCGGGCTATGACCAATAAAATGCGAGTGTGGTCGGAGGCGCCCTGTAACACATACGTGGAATCGATCCCCGCGCCCATGGCCCACCAAGCTTTCTATCCCTCCGCGGTCGGCAAATTGGTACCAGACCAGTCTGGGAGGATAGCAGCACTGGTTCGATACATTGGGGGGCCACCGCGAGTCATTGTAAAGGCCAGATATGCATTCAATGACCTCCAAACGATGCTTAATGAAGTCGAATTCATTGAGTATCCCTCAGGGATTGGTCAACGCTGAGAGCTTTATCCTTTATCCTTTTATGACCTATAAATTGAAAAGTGTAGGAGGAATGAGGAAAAAGAATGCTGCTGAGATAAAGTTTTACTTTTTATTTTCCGCCTTCTATAATTTTTATGGCAAGGTATTAAGCGAAATACAACCACAAGATTGCTGAGATGTTTGCAAAACTCCGGACCGCAGGTGTCCGCTGTGGGGAACGAACGTGCTATTGTCCTTTCCGTGGAGTAACGCGTTCACCACCACACCATGCGGGTCCTTCGTTCCGCTTGTCTATCAGCTAGTTCTGTCAATCAATGCCGTCAGCAATCACCCGTCAACGGGATTGATCTGGGGAGATTGATCGCTTAATACCCTCCCCTAAAAATTATAGAAGGCAGAAAATAAAAAGTAAAACATTGCGAATTCAACTAACAACAGCCTCAGCTTAACTAGGTTCAATTCCGATGTTGGCTTCCCACAGATCAATCCCGTTGACGGGTAATTACTGAAGGCACTGATCGATAGAAAAGTAGACTGACAGACAGGTGAATCGAGGGACCCGCATGGCGCAGTGGTGCACGCGTTAGCCTCGCAATTGAGCGTTCGCTCCCTAACGCAGACACCTGCGGTTTCAAAACTTGCAGATAGCTCAGGATAATTATTGTTTTTCGTTTTTGTGAAATCTTCCATTTTTTGCATTGCAGAATTCGACGCTTTTGAGCTTTTAGAGAGGTTAATCCGCTAAATCATTGAGGTTGTGTGCATAGAAGTAATTTTCGCATGGTTCGCAAGGTGTGCTCTAAAAGTCACCGCATTTGCTCATTAGATTTAAAAGTCGTCAGGCAATCACAAAGTTTACGCCTATCGTTACGGTTCCATACAGTTTTTGCTAAGAACCTTTCTCATTCCTCACAATCGGTCACCTGTGTTTTCAATTCATCTATTTTTACTTGCACTTCATGTAGCATTTCACCAAGATCGACTTTCTATTAACCTCGGCACTGATTGATAATTCACTGTATTTCTTCAATAAGCAAGCACGAGGTTGATAATACAGAATTTATTAGCATACAAACGTTTCGGTGGTTTCGCCTTTTTCATAACCGTTTATTCGTTGCAATTATTCCAATTAGTTGGTGGAGAGCAGCAGCACAGAGTAGTAGTACATGGGCTAGGACTGTGCCTGTGTGACTGTGCGACTGCTCTTCACCAACTAATTGGAATACTTGCAACGAATAAACGGCTCTGAAGTAGGCAAAACCGCCGAAACGTCAACTATTGTACCCTGATAAATTCTACAATACCAACCTTGTGTCTGCCTATTTTAAAAAAGCCGCAAATCATCTATTTTTAGTTCTGAAATTTTTACAATCCACTAACTTAATCTTCTCACATGTTCAACCTACATCCATACCATTTATTAACACAATGTCTGCTTTCACACTTCACCTGGCAAGCATATCAACAAAGTCTACATTGAAATTTCATTTCTCACGTATTCGACGCTTATACAGAACGTTTTTCTAATATCCGACAATTCATACCATTTATGACTACGATTGTGATAATCTTAACGAACGGTTTTCTAAATCCAGCTGCACTTAGTGCAAGTCCGCTTTGAATTCTCTTTATGATAATTTGTCCGTTTCCTTGGCGCTAGAATGGTTTAAGCCAGAAGTTGAGTAGATAATGGCATAGATGCATTACCAACTTGAGCAATTTTGCAAAAAACCTGTATCTTTATGACGTCTATTAAAATTCTTCCCACGTAATAGATCCTCTATCCATCCTCCAGACACGGAGTGATAAGGTGAAAAAATAGCTGTGTATTGCCGAAGCTCAATTCTTGACCAACAACTTGCTGCTAATTTCCTAACTCATCAAGCCTTCTATTTATCGAAAAACTATTGCTTGTTGTCGAGAAAACGGAGCGTTGCCCACTTCGGCCTGATAAAACATATTTGAAATTTTTCGAATTTTACTGTAAAAATAAAAAGGATAAAGCTCTCGGCGTTGATCAATCCCTGAGGGATGTGCTGTGCATTCGACTTCATTAAGTATCGTTGGAGGTGATTGAATGCATTTATGGCCTTTGCAGTGGCTCGCGGTGGCCCACCAATGTATCGAACCATTGCTGCTATCCTCCCAGATTAGTCTGCTGCCAATTTGCCGTTCCCGGAGAGATGGAAGGCTTGGTTGGGGATGGGCGCCAGGATCGATTCCACGTGTGTGTCGCAGTGGCGCCTCCAACCACTGCTCAACACGCTCCAATCTTATTGTACCAGAAGAAATGTCGATGTTTCGATAAGCTTCCTTGTTCGCCAAATATCACGCTCTTTCAAATAACATATACGAAGTCATTTCGACGGACTGTTTATACTAAAATACAGTGAAAAATTGGCTGACAGCGTTCATCGATTTATCGTTCCGCTATTTTATGGTTTCCATAGAGAAAAGAAGGAAGGAAACAGGTATAATATTAAGTGGGAGGTCACCACGTGTTAAAGTCTAAATCGTGTTATACTAAGAATTTGAAATTGGTTCATTTTATTGATGAATGATCTTGAAATATTTTAAGTAAATAGCGGAGTAGGTTGTATTTTTAATGTCCGCTAATCCGCTGTGGATTTACACGCCTCCGTACTCTTATTTACCCATTTTTTGTCTTGCGAATACGTACAAAATACTGCTGCTGATACAGTGGGTTTCTGATGCCAGTGGGATAGGTAGTGCTAGAGAGCACTCAGGCTTTCAGTGCAAGCAGTTGCTGCTTTTTTCAGTCAGAGGGTTTTCTGTCAGGCTTACGAATTATGCTTTCCGGATACATGGCTATTCTCTTCCTCACATGTAATAGACTTTATGGGTTAATACTGCAGTAATTTTTCTATGTCATTTTATATTGTTCACGTGCTATCGTCATCTAATGTATTGAGAAATTTTTTCCCTATAAAGTGCTTAATAGCAGCTACATTATGTTCTTTCTTCGCAAACGGCGAGAAAACACTCTGTGTTATCTTGTGTATTAAAATCTATACGCTTTTTAAAGCGCTGGCTAAATGATAGCCACTCTCACTTCAATAAGGTTTTACAGTGTTAGTGGCACAGTCCATCTGAAAGCAGGACCCCTGCCCAGCGCTTTCCTCCCACCCACTTTGGGACGCCTTAGCTCGACTATCTTTAGCACTTTAAGCAGAATGAGTTCGGTCAACATCTAACACTCTCATAAAGGAGACGAGATCTTTAAGTAATAGCTGAATCTCAAAGTACTCGAATATCTTTATGGACGATGAATGAAGGAGAACGAATCAAATTTAAGACAGGCTGCGAATGCACAGTAGATTCGATGGCGGCTCATGTAATGTAGAAACAAAAAGTATCTTTAGAGTATGAGACGATGTACATGAAACAACTATGCCGCCACTCACCATTAGTCAACGGTAGGTTTCTCCTTTACAAAAGATCGTACCAAAACTCTTCTTTGTGGAGCAACTGTTAAAATATTTCTTGCTGTAATTTCTTGCGCTAGTAGGAGCTGGTGGTTCATCCTGTGAATTATAGCGATGTGAAAACATGATTCCTTTGAGTCGTTTGGAAATTGTTACTTTCAAACCATGAATGGTTACAAATATCCAACAACGCCTTTCAGACAACACCTGAAAAATTTAGATCTTAGCGATGTATTCGTCTTTTATTTTCCGCCTGTTCTTCTTTAGAGGCAAGGTATGATGTGAAATAAAACTGCAGTTATGCTGAAATATTTGCAAATCTCCGGGCCGCAGGTGTCTGCAGAAGAGATCGAGCCGCGTTATTACCCTTTCTGGGGGTTAACGCTTTCAATACCACATCATGTGTGACTTTTTCGTCTTTCCCTCGGTTGTGTTTTATAGGTGCTATCAGCAATCAACCGCCAATGGGTTTGATCTGGCGAGCACAAATTGGCATTGAATCCAATTAATTTGAACCTGTGGTATAAATCGCCTATTCTTTTTCCATGGCACGGTATGGGGTGAAATACAAGTACAATGATACTGAGGCATTTGCTAAACAAATATTTTGCTTGTCTTTGTTATTTTTGTCTAATATTTGATAACAAACAGATATTTTCCAGACCTTAGCATAGAAATAGTTTTCTCCGGTCGATTCGAAGTAAAAGCAATTCTACTGCTTCACTACAGAACAATATAAAGTCTCTTCAATGGAAATCCAACAATACATACAGTGTGTTGGACCTGATGTAGTAAATGGAACAGTATCGAAGATTCTTGCTTCACCAGTGTGAAAAATTTCAATAATTTCACCAAAAGGATTTTTGACGGTAGAAAGAAATGAACTAGAGGCCTGAATATTAGACTACCTTGAAAGTTTATAGAAAGTAAATGTTCAGCTTCTGCATGGGTAATTTGAAGATGTTGTCCGAATGAAGACTCAACTACGCGATAAGGATCAACTTCACCAAAGTATGCCTCCATATTGGGGTTCAATTAACAAGAAAAGAGGTTCTGTTCTCTAGAGACGGAGCTGCTGCCATATCGAGCGTGAATAAGAAGAATGGAAACACATTTGTGTTTCTCATAACTATAAAAAAGCAGCGCTTGTGGAGCAATAGTAGTTTTGTAGCAGACTTCTGTGGGAGGTTAGAAAGAATGACAGGCTACATCTGTAGACCACCGATTCTCATTGTATGTGTCAGATGGTGATTCAGCCACCTCTAGCGATACTTGATGAAGTCGAATTCATGATTGATCGGTTAGAGATTGATTAATGTCGAAACTTTCACTTTTTACTTTTATCCATAATCCTTTCCTACCTACTTTTTATATGAAAGATTCACCGACGTGGCACACGGCACACTCATTCAGTTTTGCGCGGAAAGATAATAGAAAATTAGATGACTTCTATAATCAGTCGAATAAAGTGATAAGAAAAAATAAGCTTGTTACAAAGTGCCTCATGCAATTAATTAGCCGATATGATCTGCAAAGGAAAGTCATTTTATAAATTTTTTGGCAGAATCTCCAACTAATAATTGAAAAGAAAAGTGAGTGCAGGATCGTCTAGTTCGGAAAGTTTTATAGAAAAATGAATGGAATCAGAATCAGAAGAGAATCAACATCATTGACTCCTACTCGACAACATCGGCGGCTGATAATACAAAATTTGACGTTTTGCAGAGAGCTTGAGGATCATATACGTGACAGAAATTTCACTTCAAAACTTGCTAATAATGACTCCAATGGTAGGATGGGAATAGAAAAAGTCAAGATTACAAATATCAAAAAATTTCAGCCACGAGATCGCAGTGGAAATGGGAGCCAACCTGCAAAACTGTTCTCGTCAGCTGGTCTCATCAAGTGAATTTCCTTTTTCAAGAAGAAAGATAACCACAGCTAGGTGGGGGAATACCCAAACACGGCCACTCATACAGAGATCGATCCTATTGCTGTAAAGAGAATATGGACTATACTTGACGTCAGTGCAGCTGCATTTAAGAATTGCTCTGACCACATAGTGGGAATGTACGACGAATCCATCCACAGTAATTTCATAGCTAATTATAGCTGAAGCAGAAGCGGGGGATCCGACAAAGGACAACAGGATCTCGACCATCCTATACAAAAACGTCCTCCTGAACGAAGCTGCCTCATTCAATCCGTGCTCCACTGAAGACATCTAGGGCACACAGAGCAACTGTGGACCACTAACTCGGATCATCGGCTCTGAGGAGACGAAAACGTTGAAACGTTGACCCAACAGACCTTTCTAACAACTTCGTGTTAGTTTAATAATCCGGTAAGGTACAATATATGCTAGAGGGTTCTTGAACATTTGCTAAGGAACCTCTTCTTTATCTCAAAAGTTTGCAATAAACGTTCCTTTAGCAAGAACAAGAGCATTCTGGAAAATCCCAAGATTCATCCGCTACGCACTCTAAGAAATCTTCAGCAATGTCATTTGCAGAAGCACAAAAAAAATTACGGTACAGTAGTACAAAAGAATTTTTACACCTATACGCGAAATTTTTGGATATGGCAGAAAAAAGGTAAAATAAACGCCCATCCAGTGGAAAACTCCATGTCCTGTCTTAATGAGCAGTAAGAGTAAAAGGGATGAACTTCGTATCTATCCCCCGATCAAAAAATTCGAGTGTTCTCGGGTGCTCGAGTGCTCGGTAACCGTCCAACACAAGCTCACCCAGTGTCACGAATGTAACTGCCACAAGTAAGAAATTAACCGGAGGTATACGGCTTGCTCAGATATAGTCATCATGCGTTCCCCTATGCTTTTCGTCGCTGTATTTTTAGAGTTTGTCTAAAATACCTCTAGCATTTTGAGCGCCGATGTATCAGATTCTCGCGCCACAGTCCTAATATTGCCTTCAAAATTCTCCACTATGTTTTTGTGCCCTGTATGGCCTAGTCCACGGTTCTCCCTCGTATGAGGGATCTCGAGCCGGTTAGTCGCGAGGCTAGGTGGCGCGTTCACAGGTGGCAGACAAAGGGCTAAACGTGGACCACAAGCGACTTCTCCTTCCCTGAAGGGCAGGTGGATCCAGGGATGGACTCCCTGTTTTTCCAGCGCTCGTTTGGCACATACTTTCTCTATTTTCTAGGTGTATTCAAGCATGCGTGTGTGGGTACGTTCTTGCTTATTCGGATTGTATTCTACGAGTCAATTCGGCCAAAAGCCTGCAATCAAGTGACTGGGAAGTATATGGGAGGCTGTTAGGAGTCGTCTCCAACAAATAAATTCCAAGTCCACTCTGGAAGAGCCTGGCAAGCTACCCGTGAGTATACCCAGCCCCAGTTCAGAGCCCAGCAAGCTATACGTGGGTATCAAAAAATGCTAAACACAATAAAAAAGAACGGGCCTCATCCCCCGACCCCGAAAGAGCTCCCAATTTCGCAGCGTTGGGTAGGACGAGTACCGAGAGGATGCTAAAATCTAAGTGCCAATGGAAGCTGGCTGGAGCGCAAAAAACTAAGGTGACGATCTGTACCTACAATGCAAGTGTACACATGCATCCGAGTCCTCGCTAGAAGGCTTGCTCATGAAAGTAAGAAGGGTAAGGTACGACGTCATCGGCCTGGCTGAGACGAGGAGACGCCAGCCTTTCAACGCCGTCTATGACACCGGAAAAGAGCTGTTCCTCGGAACATGCGACAGTAGAGGAGTCGGCGGCATCGGCGCTCTCTTCAACACGAGTCTGTCCACGAACATCGATTCATTCGAACAACTTACAGCCCGAATCGGACGTTTACGATTAAAAAGACGTGGATCAATTGCAGCCTTGACAATCTTCGTCGTTTACGCACCGACATCAAAGTATGACGAAGAAGTCGAAAATTTACAGGAGGAGACTATATGGACTTACAAAAGTGCTACAGAGAAGACAACACATTCTTCAAGGTTATCACTGGAGATTTCAACGCCAAGATTGGACCAAGAAGAGCGTCTGAAGAATGTCACATTGGGATCCATGGATTAGAATGGAATAAACAGGGTGAACGGCTATCTGAATTTATTATGGCGAACAAGACAAACCATGGCAACGCGCAATTCGGGAAGCCCCACTCTCAGCGCCGGACGAGGGAATCTCCCAATGGAGAGTACCATAACGAAGTAGGCCACATCATAGAAAATCGAAGATTTTGCCTAACCAATGTCGCTGTTGTCCCAAAATTCGACACGGAATCAGACCATCGTCTCCTTCGTGCAAGATTCCATTTCTCGCGGAAAGGAGAAAAAGCCGCTAAATTCCAAAACCGAAGTCCTAGAACCACCGTAAACTGGGATTTATTCAAATCATTAGGCTACTGTTGGAAAGATGCCGTTGTCGATAACATCGACGGAGAATACGATCGGCTCATTCAACATCTTCGCGTTAGCGCTGTGAAAGCTCAGAGTTCGAAACCCACAAGAGACGTCTGTCTCCAGAAACACTCGAGCTAATACGCCAGCGTGGAATCGCATGAGCTGCAGGCAACCGCGAACTAACGTCCCAGCTTGCAAAACAATGCAGACAGGCGATAAAAGAAGATCTTAGAAAGAGAAGAGCAGCAGTAATGCCCGAAGCATGGCCAATTACAAGACCAAAATGATTTTCTTCGTATTTTTGTTGAGCAAACGCGAGGTGTTACTATTCTTTGTTCACGATTAAGCTGACGTTTCGGCGAATTTCGCCTTCTTCAGAGCTTGGAAAGGTCAAGTTGATAGCAACTCACCCGGCCAGACGCCTCCACAACCAAACAAAGA